>KK502980.1:91890-111181 GCA_000688735.1 Glossina austeni | reverse complement strand
AACCCAATACAACTAACGTAATATTATTTCAAAAGAGATGTATGTATCTTGTCTAAAAAATGAAACGTTATTTGACACATATATATATATATATATATATATATATATATATATATATATATATATATATATATATATGTATGTGAAGGATCGTAATAAAAACAAACTCCTTAATAAGACTTTCAACATTTCTTCTTTTCTGTAAGCGAAATAATACCGAAAAGATCTTAACAGAGCGCAGTTACGCGAACCTCGCAGTTGCAAAAAAAAAAAAAAAAACGCTGCGCTTATCAAGTGCAATGCTCTATAAAACATAAGCCACTTAAATGAAAATTATTGCAAACTGTTTACGTTTGCTTAATACTATAAACATTATTCGTTACTTTTATGGTTTCCTGCGCATGCTATATATAGTTTTGTACATACTTTTTTTTCTAATTTTATTTTTTGCATAAAAAAGTATAGTAAAACCCTACTCCATACAGTTTATTGCACTTGCATTGATGTTTATTATATGTTTGTCTGCATTAATCTGTGAACAGTATGCACATTGAATTAGTGGTTTTTTTTTTCTCCTCACAAAGTGTGTATTAGTGTCCTTTGCTCCGCATTTTTAGATTACTTAAATATCATCTAATAATTCTATGAATTCGAATATATCTATATAAATATGTTACTTGTATATATTTTCCTTTTTCTGTGTCTTGCTTATTTGTTATCCGCACATTCTCATATAGAATTCTGAGATTACTCGTATCATAAAACTCTCTATAAAAGCTAACAAATCAAGAAACGTAAACGTAAATCAACCATCAATTCTTTCTTTTTTTTTTCTCTTACGTTACAGATGTGCATCACACCACCTAATATCAATAGTTATATCCCAGAAGCGTTCAGTTTTCTGGTGAGTGCGTAAATAAAAAGAAAAAAATATAATAAAATAATGAATAAAAGGAAAAAAAAACGTCAAATTAAATAGAGTCATTATTAGGAAATCTCCTGTGAAGTGCAACTTTGAAAATTAAAATTTTTTGTGAAATTTCCCTTCCTTTGCTTCCTTTCGAATTTCGATTTTTTGCTCTTTTGTCTGCTGTTTTCCTAATGCTTCATTAACACAACACTACTCATTTCAAGACATTATTCATTTACTATTATCACGTTAGCAATGTTAAACGTAATGGAGCGCATATGTATCTGCAATTATCAATAATATACACATCGACCGACATAACCATCGACGTTAGTCATTTTCTTTTATCTACAATATCTTCATTTTCATCTCCATCTTCAAATTCATTTGTTTTTAATTGCAATCAATAATTGATTTTTTGTTTCTTTTTTTTTAATGCTCTCTTTTTTTGGGCTTTTTCGCTATGAATAGAACTTTTTCCAAAAATTTTCTTCATAGGATATTCTTTTGTAAATATATAAAATAAACTTATTTCGTACCTTTAAATATATGCACGTTTTTTAACACTGAATTTTGTAAGAAGCGTTAGAGAATGAAAAGAAACTAGTTTCATGCAATGCCATTACGAAATAATTATTTGCCTTGACTGTGAAACTTAACTGTGAACGTTTGAAAACATTATACGCAGCATACGTACAAATAGGGCGCCAGAGTAGTCTTCTCTTGCTATAAATTAAATTTTCTTTTTTATTTTTAATAGGGAAAAGGCTGGAATAAAGTCAACCGATATGTTTTATTTTACACCGAGATTGTGTTTCACGCCATTACTTATCTCTATTACATACGTATATTTTTCTCTTATTTTGAAATTGTAAATTAACATCGTCTCACAAAAACGAAGTCTCTGAAAATTGTCAAATTTCGTTCTTAAATTTAATTAAAACGAAATTCAAAGTTATCTCCATCCTATGACCATAGCTTCATAGTAATAATTGTCTCTCGTCTAAAAATTAAACACTAAATAAATGAAATCGAGAACATACACGTTTAGTGGATGGCCACACATTACGGCGAACATAAAACGAATGCCACACTTATAATAAAGGAAAAAATTCTATTATTATTAATTCCGCCAGAAAAATAACTTCTAACACTAGAAGCTTAAAGCACTAGCAGTAAAAGCTACCGGCTATTTATTGAAAACTCTACCGCGTTTGAGATGTAGACCCACGACCATTGAGTTGTTAATCCAGGCTTTTTTTCTTCCGCCACTCAAGCGGGTAAACTCAAAAAAAAAAAACTTGCAACCTATTATAAAATATATATTTGAATCTAAGAACTATTTCAAATATTCTCCAAGATAAAGTTTGTTGTAAAAATATTCTTAATAGGTCGCACGTAAAGTGGATTAGGAACGCCCACAACATTTTATATTCATTATGACATATTATTCAGATGCGGATGTTCGAAACTTGGGACTCCACTGTTCGGAAGATGTCTAGGCTAACAAGTGTGAATATAAAATTAATTCTGAAAATATGGATTCTGAAAACCCTTCTTTAGTAACAAAACTGCAGACCTTTGTTCTGAACACAATTTCCAATACTGAAACAGCGGCGAAATTTCAGAGACAAATACAAATTTGCACACCGGTTTTTGAAACTCGATTTTGAAGATAAAATAAGAAAGTATTTCACCTTTAACGTGTCAAGAATAATTTTTGACTTGTTTTTTTTTTTCTTTTATTTTTCATTTAAGCTTTTTAGCATTTTCTGGATCGGACTGCATCCTCGATTCTTTCATGTTGAACATATATATTTCCATTTTCTTTAAGTTCTTCTATCAATTACAATTTTAGCTCTTGAAGAATGATGCATATGTAAGTCTATTACAATCTCGATATAAGGCGACTATTTCTAATGTGCCCAGATTGCAAATATCTTGGATAAAAATTAAAGTATATAAAATATTAGTTTTTATTTTAAACACTATCATGTATAAATAATACATGTGTCTTTTATACGAATACTTTAAATGATGAATTACACGTTCAATACATAAATGTTTATACAATCAATTTGGATTTTACGCATAATGAACTTGAATTCCTTTTAAAAGCAAAAGCCGTCGTTTCTAATTCCTAGTTCGTATTCTTATGTTCTAAAATGAAAAATACTAAGACGCTTTTAGCTCAAATGAAAAAATCAGATTTAGATATGCATCTTTATCGGTAATTCATTTAATTTGGGATTTAGCGCAAATATTTCATAATGTGTTTCAGGAAACCGATTCAAATGAACGCGACATAGTATCTATCGAGCAGAAAAACAACCGTCTGATCGATTACATTATAAAGTTTTCTTTCACATGTAACCAAACTTGATCTGTCATCAATCCATTCGTACGAAAGATACGACTTAAAATGGATGAGTCAGCGCTCTAGCAATGAACGACTTTGAAAAAGGTATACTTAAAATGGGTGTCGGCTTCGTTAATCTTGATCCAAATGACAAAAAATGATATTTTTAAAAAAATTACCCAATTATGATCGCATAGCAGCATCTATTAGAGCGATATCATCAAACGGTCATTTTGTTAGCATTAATTATAGGCAATATGCTGTTAACATTCAGTAAATGAACAAAATCAGAAAAAACGCTGTGAAAGCTCGTGCAGGCGAATTAGTTGACTGGTAACATTTTGCAAAATTTCTGAAGGAATGTATCTAAAAATTTCCAGGTAGCCATTTCGGTCAGAAATACATGATAATATGATAACAAGGAACAGGCCGATGGAACCAGACACCAAAATCTTAAAAAGTCTATTCTGCTATTCAAATTTTATTTCCAAAACCGATAATCCTACGTTAAGGCTGAAATTTGATTATAAGCAACAATTTATATAATGTGCGGGAAATATTTTAGCTGCACCGTATATATATATATATATATATATATTTTTTATGTGAGCAGACACTCGGGGCCAGAAGTGGTCAGAAGTCGTAACAAGCAGAAAAGCAGGAAAGAAGCGAGTAGGATTTCTGTACGTTCGACTTGAAAGTGGAGCTATCTGAAATACTGGAAACGGTCATTGCGATTAAAGACCGACGAACCGCGGTGGACTGTTGACCCCCAGGACAAGTGGATGCAAAAGACGAGAATGTCTAGTAGTCCTACTAAAGAATTTGATTGATAGACATATCTCTTTTATTTCTGTCGACCAGTTGCTCCCTGTCTATTCCTTATACATAAGTGTAGCACAGATCACATTCCAATGCTAAACAGTGTCAAGATCTTGGGTAACACCCTCGTCGGCCGTGACAATCTAAGCCTTTCGCTATATGCATTCCAAGATGGATTTGGTGGCTTCCACCCACACATAAAAAATACATTTTAATTTTAGACGTATATAGTTTAGATTTAGACATATGCAGCCGACACAGAAATTTTATTTTAATGCCATCATAAGCCTGCCATTGCACTACAAGATCTTCTCAATAAAATTTCACTGATAAATGTACGAATATAACGTTCACATTGAACACACACACACACACACACACACATCGTTCTTTTATAATACTTCATTTATTTGGAATGGTGACAACGTCTCTAATAGCTATTGCGGTAAACTTCTTGTTTCACGTGTTGACCAAAAACTAACATGAAAAGATTACATAAAAATGAAACGCCACAGTTTAGAGACAAAGAGGCGCTATTAGTTAATGTTCCAGAATTGCAGCTTAATCTAAAAAATAAGTGCATCTTAAGTAAGATTAATCTCCAACTCTTTTAGAGTTATGTAAAAAAGCATTTATGCTTAGCACGGTTTTCAACAGCGTCTACATAATCGTTAGCAGAACTTTGAATTGATCGACCTCATCATTACGGTCCCCAACTAATTTAAGCCACCAAGCGGTGGCAGTCGTAAGCAGTGACACTGATTAAAACCAATGAAAAAGACGGCTTTTCTTTTTTCGAAACTAAAAAAACCATATAATCAACAGATTGCTTTCAAACATAAGCTTTTCTTCTTAATTTGTGATAGAAAGTTTAGTTTAGCGAAGTCCAAGGAACCCTTTTCGGTCATGATAAGGCACCAAGCCAATGTATTTCTTGCAAAGTATATACTGTGCGAATTGTTGAGGCATTTACAGTATTTGTTAGCTTTCTTGTTTTCTAGAATTAAAAAATATTCGCCTGAGTGGCCGAGTAGGCAAGAGTCTCGACTAGCAATTCAATGGTCGTGGGTTCAAATCTCAAGAGCGGTACAGTTTTGAAACAATATTAATAATAATAATAATAATAATAATAATAATAATATTAATAAAAATAAAATCCGAAAGTCTTAGATGCTAATGCTTTAAGACTTTAGTCTTAGAGTTTATTCTCTGGCTAAATTTATAATACTAATAATAATAATAATAATAATAATAATAATAATAATGGAATTAAAAAGATTTTATACATTCACAATACTCTGTCTTTTAAAATAAAAGAATTTCGTCATTTAAAAAATTGTTTTATAATATCAATGCTGGCGCACAGCCGAGTAACTAAAACTCGCAACTTGTTCGCTGTGTGTTCGTAGGTTTAAATCTTGATGCACTTCTTTCTCATCATCGTGCCATACGTATAAGGGACAAAACTTAGGTAAAAACTTTTAAAGGAAAAATTTCTAGGAACTTTTCCAATGACCTGAGAAAACAAAACTGATTGACCTATTGATGCAATTATTACTGATAGCAAATAGTGCATCATTTGCAAAGTGCTATACAAAGTCCGATATTAGATTTAGATAAATTTTTCTATTTGAAATATGTGAGTAAAGACCTTCATTAAAAAACGTTGAGTGCCCAAAATTCACCTCAGTGGTAATTTATAATATATTATTATCATCATAATTTATTTACACTTAAGAAACAAATTCTAGGATTAGCACTAGCAACTAAGACTATTGGCTCTCCTTTTTTTTTAAGGTAGATTAGATTGTGAGTTTAACAGCTTAAGTCACGTCAAATATTTTATAGATATTAATTTTTGCAGATGTTTTGAAGAAATGTTAGATGCTCCGAAAACTAATCTTGGATTATTAAAAAAGTTTTGGCATTCAGATCGTAAGATTTTCTGTGTTCCAGGATTCATTGATGTGTTTCAATGGTATGCCTAAGTTAGATGCTTGCAAATGTTTTGATTTTTCCAACGTTGATTGGACATGGAAGTGGAACGAGGTTGGAATTAAAATGCGAGTACTGTGGATGGTAGTAGTGTCGTCAGTTTTCTGTTTAATTTGTAGTATACAAAACAAAGATTCATAGTTAAAATTGTACATTTTTTAGATGCTTGCATGTATTTTGATAATTCTTCAGCTGAAAAGCTGAGAAAATTTCGTGCAATATATATGTTAATCAAAATATTTTCCATCGCTTTTTCCAACTTTGTCGCATGTTTCTGGCAACATGACAATACCATATCGAAGGAACGGTATTGATTTGGCAGCGCTCCAATCATCGGCTCATTTTCGCACTTCTCCAGCATTTCGAAATCGTGTGCCAGCCAAGGCATGCTTTATCAGTTTCACCGGTAGATGTCGCTGATCAAAATACATGCAAACACCTATTATTATTGATCCATAAAATATACAATATACGGGATAGGATATGTTGTAAATAATTTCAGAGGCTATATCGGCACATACGTCCCCCTTGTGGAAATTTTCGATGGCTAATTTTCCGTTTTGCACAAATGTTGCCGAATTTTCTTGATACAGCTCAATTCTTTACGTCAATGTGTCAATAGGATTCAGCATTTAAATCAATTGAAATTCTAAACATAAAGAAGCAAAAGAGAAAGAAGCATGAGAATTTATTATAAAGAGCTTCCCTGAAAGATTTCAAAATTTGGTTTACGATATCGATATAATGTTTCTGGACTCTCAGCAACACTCTGTTGCCAGACGGCCAGAGTGTTCAAGTCCACTAGTTGATTGCATCTCCCTCAATTTATTAATAAATATTTTCATAGTTCACCGCAAAAGTGGCGTAAAATTTCAAATTTTGCCCAAATTTCAAGACACTCTGTATTTTATAACGTAATAAAATAAATGACATTTTGTAATAATAGGAAAATTTTAAAGAATTACTTCAGATGTATAGTTACGAATAATAGTTTCATAATTGTCCATTTCTGATAAATTCGTTTTGCATAAACGATGTGTTGTTGAAATATTTTTAAATTCTCTTCTTTACATATTTATTTGATGCTGTTTCTAGTGCACAGAGAAACAAACCACACTATTTATGCACACAGCGTTATCTACTTATGCATATTTAGTTATATGCTTTTTTACAGTTTTGATAAGTAACAAACCCTGTGCACGTTTATATGGCGTTAACGGCAAAGTGGTTAACGGCGATACAAAGTTTGGCCAAAGATAACCGTATATCAAAAATGACCTGAGAATTGAGAATTCTAAAGCAATGACATTCCTAATGGTGCCATAAAAAGAAACGACTAGTGTTGCTGAAGCCGCATTATTACTGGCTTCTTTACCGTTTCACTAGTTTGCTGACTATTTGACTCCAATAAATATTTTTTTTTAACAACGAGCTGCTTACAACAGCAGCAATTACACAGTATATCTGACAAGTATGTCTTTATGCACACTGGCTGTCTACTTTAGCACTGCATAGTTCTCTGTTGTTTCTCTGGAATGTGTATAGTTTTTAAAAAACTATTTGTAGCTTTTTCTTATAAATGCGTTTATGTTCAAATGCTTGCGTTACTTTTGACTTTTTTTTCGTTTTTTTGTTTTTTGGTTTTTCTTGTCATATTTGTAAAAATGGCGCCATCACTACAAACAAATTTTAACGATGTTTCTCTGTTATCTTACAAGATGCTTCTTAAAAATTCATTAAAAACTTTGCAACTCATTTTTATGAAATACACAAGCAAACGCAAACAGCCAGTACACAAATACATATGTTTTAATGTTAAAACACAGTATGTGTAGGCGGTATTTCCGTGAATTGCAACAACAATTTGCCAATCTAAGCATCGTCTTTTATAACTGTTTATGATTCTGTTGTTAACAGTGCAAATACCTACATATATGCACATGTATGTACATCCGTACGTAAGTACGTACACACGACAACATAAACAATGACAACTTCAGCAAAGTTATCAACAAAAGCACTTTGTTTCCTTTTAGCAATTATCTCGAATTCATACGATTGTCTGCTCGTTTCCCTATCTGTGAAAAGCTAAACGGTTATATGTGCTGTTAGAATTCAATAAAATAAATGCATGAAACAGACAGCCTCTAATAAAGTAAAGGTCGAAAGTTTTGATACTCAGCACATGTTATTATCATGCCATATGCATATACTGCATAGGTACGAGGTGTCGTGAAATTTATTTTGAACCTATAACTACATGTTACGGACGTGATGATGATTAAATCAATTCGCGTCTGATGTTGAACAGGAGCTCTACGTCTACCGTGAACGTACATGTAATGAACAAAATCAAAATGATCACAAAAAAGCCTTGTCTTTCTCTCGAATTTAATTCTATAATTTTAGCCTGGCCCTAATTTCAACTAACGGTTAATTAACTTTAAATATCGAAGTCTCTTAAAAATAGCTTGCAAATTGTATCTCAGTCTCCACTGTTCAAAATTTGGTGGAATATGAAAAAAATGTACTGCCTTTTGCATCGGTCGGCTGGGTCTGGCTCATTCATTACCTTTCAATCTAACGGTATTTTTTATTCTTTTGTTGATCATATGAAATTTTCTGGTTTTCAAGATGTGTGACAACATGAATGATTTTTTTTACTTTTACTTTTAATAATGGAAAGTCTCCTAATCAATAGGCATTTCTTTTTTAAGTGTACCATATATACGAGTTAATCAATAATTGATAATGATTGTGAAAAATATATATAAGCCAAAAGGTATCCGAATGTTAACAGGCGCTGTTTAAACGCTAGCTCTTTCGTTCTTTTCCTTCATACACAATAACGCCATCTTTTTACACATTTCACGAAACTCTTTTATGGTATTACTCTCTTACCAACTATGACTGCTTTAGACAGCATTAAAGTTCTTATTATTTTTATTATGATTATTTTCCTTTTTTTTTACGGCATTAAAAATTTTACGTACCACCACCCTGGTAAGTGGCACAACCACGTTAACCAAGCAAACCTCTTACGTTCGGAGAGTAATAGACGTACACTTCATTGCCTAGTTGAGCACGTTCGTGTATAAACAGTACCAGAATTTAGAGTGTCATGCATATAAAAATGAAGTCGAAAATAACGCATCTATGTACTTGGCGGCGATAGTGCGCTAATGGTACCACCAGTAGTGCTGTTGATATTAGTTGTCATATAAAATTTTGCAACTTTTTCGCGTATTTGCTAACTCATAGCATATTAAATTTTTTTTTCCTTTTTTTTTGCATAAGAGCCACCAACGAACCAAATGACAGTAAAGATTATTTCATTTCTAGCGTTCGCCTTCTACGGTATAACGCATAACAAAAAAACAAAAAAAAAAAAAATCATAAGTTCGTTTTTCTTTTTTGAGTACACATTTTCAGACAACAATATAAATTGCGAATATGATGGTAATGATGTTGATGACGATGATGATGATGATGGCATTTAATATGAACATAAGAACAAATGTCAGTTTATGCTGAAGAAAACAGACGGCAGTACTTTTCATTTAGCTAACACTGATTACTATAGCTAAGCGGTTAACTTTAATGTTGTCAATTGACAGTTATTTTCTACAGTATATATGTTTCAAACTGCGTTATTATTGCTATATAAGCTCACCTTCATAGCGGTTATTATGATGATAACATTCTCAAAATCATATTGATGTTCATTGTATTCTCTACGGATTTTTTCGAAAGCTCTTCATAATTTAGCTTAAAAATGTTTCGTTTAGACTTGGGCGTGAGTGCGCCAAATTAAAAAAGGAAAGAGATAGGGAAAAATCAATCAGATAAATGAAAAGTACTGTATATGTGCATCCTTTTATAAATGCATTAGCTAGCGTTTGTATGTATAGCATGATTTTAAAATTCCACGAATTTTGCGAAACAAGTTGTCTTTTAGTTTTGTTTTGGTAGATAGAATCCGTAAGTTGTCGTTAGGAAAGTTACCGTTTCTTAACTAATCATATATTTTTAACAATGTTGTCTGTACGTTTACGTTATCTGTCAAATTATCGTCATTGTTTAATAACCGAATTCATGCAACCTTATTGCAAGATTAGATAATCTTTCTGTGCGCGACTATAGTTTCAGTTCATAATAATTATTGAATAAGCTAGCAAAGTACGATAACTGCTACACACCGTAATATAACATAGGATGACCCGTACGTACAAAATGTTCACAAGAATCATAAACAGAGAGAGTGAGAGAGAGAGAGAGAGAGAGAGACAGAGAAGTGGATAATGGCTTATCCCATCATTTAAATTTCCGCAAAAGCACAATGAGAATTGCATAATTTGCAACGTTTTTTGTTTTAGGTAAACACGTGCACTACCATCATCGCCAGCGATTAGGTTATTGTCATGCCACGGCTATAAGGATCGTTAAGACTGATCATCATCTTTGGCTTTCCGTTTGCGTGCATACACAAATAATCATATTTAGCCTTATTTGGCTTTAATTTATTAAACCATCGTTTCTTTCTTATTTCTTTTTCTTTCTTTCTCTCTGTCTCTCTTTTTCTCTCTCTCTCTCTCCGTCTCCATTTCTGTCTCTGTCGCTGTCTCAGCGCCTGCGGCTCCAACTTTGAATTACTACATTGAGAATATTTTCGTTACATAATATGAGAGGGCTTCGCGTCAGCGTCAACGTAATCATTTTAATCATTATTTCATTCATGCTCTGACTCTTATCACACTTTTTGTGTATCTATTTGACTTCTGTTGGTTAAAAGACACAGCCCCCTCCCCTCCCCCGCCAGGCTTTCCCTCCAAAGCTTACGTGCGGTTCTGGCATTAACTTTATTGCCATTCAATTTTGTCTAATTTAAGACGTTGTTGTTACATTTTTTCCTTTTCTTTCTTTTTGCTACGGTTATCTGTATGATTGTTTTATTTATTGTTTTCTTTCTTCTTTTTTACTCTTTGTCTAGTGTTGGAATAATTGTGATCAACAACTGGGACCGTTTCCGTTGAACATTAATTCGGCTTTGCGTCAGGGTTCGCTAGTGATAACAGATATTGCTTGGGATCAAGCCATCACGAACGCGTCAAAGCAATGCTTGGTCACATGGGAGGTCTCCGGAGGCGGTCTAATGGGCAATCTATTGACTGATAGCTCTACTGTTGAATTATCCCTCTGGTCGGATACAGTATATCACGTACAAGTTACGTGCAAGCATAAGGTAAGTAAGCCAACCAACTAGCCAGCCAGCGAAACAATCAACTAACCAACCATCCAGCTAATCAGCCAGCCAATAAGCACATAAGCAATACAATCTCAAAGATATTATTGAGCACAAGCTAAACTAAGCAGAAATATTTGTTGATCTTGGCGGCTTCATTAGCCTGCTTGCCAGAGCAACATCTTCTTTTATGAGCTACAAAATACAACTAAACATACTAGCGCACACATACACAAATGCACGAAGTAGACGTAAACGGACAGAGTCAAGCACATCTACAGCTATCGAAAGTTGTAAAATATTACAAGAATGCAATTTTATGATCGCGTTTTTGTTTGCATTGTTGCTAAACTTTCTTCCTTTTTTTACGCTTTCTTAACATTCCGTGCAATGTAGCTTAGGAGTCCACCAATTCTTATTTAGTCTTCTTTTCTTTTTTTTTTCTAATATGTTCGTGCGTGTTTTCTGTGTCAGTGATACGTGTAGGTTTCTCCATAATTGTTGCTGGTGTGCGAGAGCCTAGCGTGAAAACTATAGTAATTGGCTAATTACATCAATGTTCTTCCCCTACCTGTTGACAATTTTTACAACATTTCACCAAAATCCCAAACAGCATGCAATGCCAATAGCAACGACCAAAGCAAGAGCAACAGGCGTGGTAACAATTGCAGCAGTAATCAATGAAATATAAGCTGAAGCCCAAACTTTTTCTTCCCAACCCACATTCAGTGTTGCATGTTGACATGCAATCAGTTATTGTAACAAAAGCAACAATAAAAAAAAGAAAATAAAAGAAACTTATTGTCTGTCCGTCTATCAAAATTGGTTTTCATCACCTTTAAATTCTTGGGGAAAGGAAAGATTCATTATAAGAATATGATATAATAGCAACACAAGTGGTTTGTTGCGTGCACATGATTAGTGGTGGAGACTGCGTTCTTGACGTCGGCACGCAGCAATTTACGTAATGATTTACATTTATAATGATAATGATGACGATGTTGGTGTTCGTGTACAGCGGCCAATATACCTCTTACTTTTGTTAACATTTTGTGCACTAATTGATGTGCGTACAAAATCAGTACCTTTGTCTCTACCACATCATCACCATCGCCATAGTGCTCGCAAACATAATATATATACTTATATATATACTTATATAGATATGTAAACATATATACACAGAACATATATACACAAACACACACATATATGTATATACATATATATACATGCAACATACATACACACATATATATATGTATATTAGTAATGTATTTTCAAAAATTTAAGAGTGGTTGCATATATATTGTTGAAGTAATGCCGAGATCTGTAGGTAAAAAGTTTATCTTACGACTTTTTATAAATTATTCTTATTGCAGGACACTGGTGGCATGCGTCGCTCTTATAAATTGATTGTTGATACTCATAAACTGGGTGACAGTACAGCTACCGGTATGCAGGCTATTGCTTTGGAGACACCATTTAGCAAAAGTCTACCCCATATTTACGCTGACGACGCTTTGCCAGCTTCAATGGGTGAAAATGACTCGAGAATGCGTATTCTGAAGGATAGTTCCAAAGATTTTCTAACACCTTACAATCCAAATGCCATTATCGATGCAAAGCCGTCATTAGCCACTCCCACGACATCGGCCACTACTGTTGCTGCTGCTGGTGCTACTATTAGTACTACTTCTGCCACCATCACCATAAGTACAAACGATGAGTTAAAGAATTTACATTCAGTTGAAAATGAAGTGGAATCTGGTGATACGGTAATAAGCACTAAACTCATCGGCGTTTCTAATTTGGTACAAACGTCCAGCGATTTCTTGAGCCAATCGATAGTATTTGCTGTGGTTGGCTCAATAGTTCTATTTTGTGGCATTGTCGCTCTTTATCTGCTTATGCCTCCCATACATAAACAAGTACCTGTTACAATTTGTTCCATTGATCATGAAGTTCTAATACATAATGAAATTATGCCCTCTCAATCACCATTAAATCCTACAGTCTCACTATGTGAACAAGAAGGATCATTACAAACACCAAAAACTACTGAACACAACAATCGTTCAACACTGCATGTGTAAATTGTATGCGCGCAGACAAAATTCTCTGTAAATAGCCGTTTAAAAGTAAAAGTTGAATTAATGAAAAAAAAACCTCATTAACTATAAAAGTGCGTTTGTGATGACTGTGTACATATAAAATAACAAATGGGTGGATGGATGGATGGATGGATGGATGGATGGATTAAGAAAAGGCAATAACTTGCATTAGAAGAGTCCTTTATATAGATTAGAGCTTATGTAAATATTAAAATATTTGTCACACTTCCCTCCGGCATGGCAAAGTATGAATGTATAGCGATATTGTGTTTACGATAAAAAAAGGGAGCAAAAAACAAAAAAACTGAATAAATAACGATATGATCCATCATTTATAAACAAAATAAATAAGAAAAATGGTCTAACAACGAAAGCTCTTTATGTATATTTTTCGAATACATATATATAAACTTTTGTTGTGATTGTGTTAATTTATAAACTTTTTTTTATTTCAAATATAGATGTAAGTATAATATAAATATATGAACAAAAGCATATGTATCAACTTGAAATGACAAATCGTTTCTGAGGCCTATTATTCCCCTATAATAAATTAGTTTTTAGGTAGAAATTGTAACAAAAAAGATAAACGACTAAAGGTGTTACATACTTGAAAGCTTTTTTGAAAGGAATCCGAGATATTTTACAGGATAGTAGCGTTCGAAGATGTTCTTATTACCTCATGGCCTCTCACTCTGGCAATTTAATTACAAATGCAGTACTTTCTATTTAATAGTGTCACGTCAAGAGTGATTGATTTTGCACACACATATGAACATAGTTCCAATTTGTTCTCAAACTACTTTCGAAAAATTTTCGTAGACATTTTCTTGTTTATTTTTTTTTTTTCTTTTTTCTTTCCTTTCTTTTATTAATTAAGCACCAAAACATAAGTTAATATCAGATACTTAGTCAGATGAGAAATATGTATACAAATTGTCTTTATTAAGAAGAAATTACAATTATTCGAAAGTAGTGTCGGTAAATGCGTAAACGACGATGCATAAGGCGATTATCATCTTTGAACTTTTATTTCATTTTGTAATTAACTAGAATTTAGGATTTCTAGTCGCAAATATTTTGAAGGCCGTAGTATTAGATTTAAAATGTAAATAAACACCAAACTTTTATTTAACCTAAATGATTTTCAGCCTTTCGCATTTTTCACATTGTAAACTCTCCTCAACAAAGAGAGAGAGAGAGAGAGAGAGAGAGAGAGAGAGAAAGACATGCTTAAACCAGTGTATTTCTTTAAAATATTGAACAAAATTTTTTAGTTTATTTTATTTTGAAATCTTTTTTTTCAATTTTATGTAAATATAGGAGAAAATAAACCATAAAGAACTTAATGAAAAAAAATCAAAAATCTCTTCCAGTCAAACGAAAGCATTACGCAAAAATGAAAAAAAAAAAAAACGGTTAGAGCGAAAAACAAATGTATATAATTATCAGACAAGGAACAAGAACGAAAGAATAAAGTGTACATAATAGAGCGAATAAGAAGGCTAAAATCTAATCTACTTTCGCCCCGGGGGCGGATGATTTGGTACTCACCACCTAAGGTAAGAATCTAAAAAAAAAATAAGATACCGGCCCTGAAAGTTATCCGGTTTGTTTTAGTAAATATAATATTTAACATGTCCATATGTTTGCCGATGCTAATCGATGATACATTTGCAGAGAGCATTACTCTGGTATCGATAGATAGCTTCAAATTTGCAAATATCATTCATTCTATTACGTAAAATAGCTGTTTTAAGATGTTTCTAACTTTGAATTAAATAGTCACCCTATTTGGACTACTTGTATCCTACACCACTTGTGGTAGAAGATATATTAAGTTTACGCGGCCATATGTAACTCCCAGAAGGATTTAATGTATTTAAGGAGCATATCTGTCCGTCTGCTGTGTGTCCATGCATCCTTTTGCTCAACCTCAAAAGATCGCAATTTTTAAAATAACGCGAATTGTGACATGTATTGGACCAAAAATGAAAGCTATTGAAAATGGTTTGTGTCGGACCTCTTTTTCGACCAGCCCCAGAAAACTTCTTATTTTAAAACTTCATTATATGAAAAAAAACTTGTACATTTTTAAAATTTCCCGATAAATATCGTTGAGTAATAGCATTTCGTCATTCTAAATTGCAGTAAAAAATTTTGATCGGACCCGATTCCATATAAGGGCACTCATGAATAGTAAGCCCTTTACCAAAAAGATTTAATTTTTAATATTTTATGATGAAAACTGCTCCATAGCAGTAATGTATCATAAAAATTAACTGTAGGATATTTGGATCACATGTCTATTTTTAACAAAGTCTAATTTGTAGTTTTTTATGACGAAATATCAGCTGAAGAAATAACAAATCTTTGGATCACATCAAGTTACGTTTTGGGCATCGTCGTATATTTTAGTGCATTATCAGGAAAATGAATGAATGACTGCTTTAGGCAAAAAGTTGAAATGTCCAGTTTTTTCGTCTAGCTCAGCTATAATGCTCTTACTGCTATGGATTTTAAGATTCAATCGATGTTTTAATTGGTTGCAATAAATAGATTGGCTGAGTCGACATGAAGTCTATTGTTGACCAAGAATTCATTTGCAATGTCGTGTACTGTATGACACTATTGTAAATGAAATTGTCGTAGATGTTTCTTTTCTTTCCAACGCTGTTGAATAATGGAAATCAATGGATAACTAGTCCAAGGAACTATTCTATGTGGTTTTGGTTTATATATATATAGAGGACAATATTCTTCCTGAACATGAAGTGGCTCTTGATCCGTATATATCCCGGTGATTTAATCCTTTATATAGAATTTTTTCCTTTATTTATTTAGATAAATTAGGATTTATTACATCATTATAATTAAAATTAGTCCATTTATCTGAAATCCAAATCTTTTTCATATACGATACCATTAAACGATATCTTTAAGATTAGCCTTTAAACCGAATTTTGCTGTTAAATGGAAGAATATTAAATGCACTTTTCGCTTAAGTGCACTATAAGGAAGCGACTAAATAGAAACTATTGTGTAAGATAATGATAATAGAACTTTCAATTTGTACGAAAAAATCGTCACCGCTGAGATTCGATGATCAAAGAGAGCATAATCCACACGGACTTGGTGATGGGTACGGGAAAAAATTAGAGTTAAATATCAACTTAAGATTTAAGAGTTTAAATTTTGTTTCGTTTTTAATTGGTTTTTTTTCTTCAAATTTAATGTAAATACAACTATTCAAAATGTAAAACGGTATAAAGCAACTTTCGTAAGTAAAAGTAAAGCTAAAGAAAAAAACTAAATAAATAAATAAAAGGTATTTTAATCACACATTTTTTCAAATGTCTGCGTGTGTTTCAAGAAAATCAAGCAATCAATATTTTAATTAAACTAAAAGGAGAAAACACGTATAACACAGAAAATTGATAGTAGAAAAAGTTGAAGGAAAACTTAAGGAATTTTACATATATTGGGTTCTTTAACACAACGAATTTTTCTTTAATTTTTTTAGTTTTTAGATTAGTTTTCTATGTATATTTTTACATGTTGTTTTTTTATATAAATTGAATTTTTTTTATTTAACAAAGAAAGCGAGGCACACGTTCCAAGGCTGATAATATAATTTTTTGAGAGTAAATTTCTATAAAAACGCAAAAAAGAAAATACAAAAATAAATCACTAAAAGAACAAATTATTACCTACCTGTGCATATATAGAATGTATGTATGCTAATCTGCAAAAAAAAAAAATACAAAGTAATTAAATTATAATTACTTTTTAATTATTTTTGTTCTTTTTTGGTCTTTCAAATATATTTTTCTATTCTTTTGTTTAATAGTTCAATTTTTCAAGAGATTTACACTAAGAAAAACAATTCAAAATTATATTAAATATACAAATTTACATACGCTCTCTACTCTGTACATATATATAAAATGAAATAAACACTCTAATAAATAACGTTTCAGCCGAAAATAACTGAATAAAAAATTTAAAAAAAACAACAACAAAAACTGTAATTTATAATTATACGATAACTAAAATTTAACAAGCAAACAAGAACTAAAAAAAAAAAGAGAAAAGAAAAAACAAAACCAAACACAATCATTAAAAAACTAAATTAAAATAATAAAAGAATCGAATTGATTATAATAAAAAAGAAAAAAACAAATCCATTAATAATTGTTTTTATTTTATCGCTAGCTATTATCTTTCTGCCATGTTTGCCAAATGGATTCAGAGAAATGATAATAAATTTTCCACTAATTTAACATTCCAACTTAAACTTTTTCGCGAACATAAATATTAATATATAAGCGAACAGAAAATATTTATGAAAAAGTCGACCTTCAAAAAACGAAAACCTTATCCAAAATGATAATTTTCAGAACAGCGCCTTTTGTATTATTATGCCCTTAGTTGAAAATTCGCATTCTAATTAATTCGATTGTTTTACTATAAATATATAAGAATTATATTCCTTCACAATTTACATTCTTTAAAGTAGTGGTAGTCTTTTTTAACTGCAAACGATGGTGGACTGCGGGTTTTGAATAACCTCAGTATATAGTCGATTAGATTGTAATGGAAATTCCTTTCTATTCTATTAATATTCCTTCGCAATTTTTTTTTGTCTAATGCAGGCGTGTTAATAGACTTTCGGGATCAGTTTCCTGACCACCAATTTCACCAAATACCTATTTTTACTTTCGGTTTCAAATGTTACGCATATGGACCCGCTCCATTCAAAATTTCTTGTTGATGGCAATTTAAGCTAGTGAATATTGAAGATTCGTTCTATATTAAACGGATGTAACTATCTTACCATTACTTTCCTCACATGTAAATTTGAAATAGTCCGCGAGCTCAACTTCTTCCAAATTTCTTTTTATGGCTTTATGTGAAGTCAGAAGTCTGTGCCAGCAAGCCCACTGTCATTCGTGTATAGAAGGAGAAGATTCAACGCTGCATCAACGATCAAATACTTCAAAATCGACGCTCTGCGAAATACATTGGAAGGGAATAAATAACTACTAAGATTATTCATTGCAGCAATAAGTAATTTGAAAGAAAATAAAACGAGGAAACCACAATCAGAATCGATCATCGGATGGATTGCAAGGTTATAGTGTTCAGTCAGCCTTGGCTTGTAAATGAGACGACTGTATCTGCCCATTCGCTTTCTTTTAATCTCAGTAAAGGTTTCACCATATTATTAATTAAACCAAGTAAGAATATTGTAGTCGGGCAACGCCGGCTACTACATACCTTACACCACTTCGTCTAGTATAGTTATACACTCGTTTTGGTAATAATACTCGAAAAAGCATACATTATTTTCATGCAAAGCCATAATTGTCATGAAAGTCTGCATATTGAAAACTTGAAGTTTCTCTCCATATAAGAGTTTGCGTTTCGTGACACAGTTAATTTTTTTGGTGAAAGGCTGCTATGAATGAATTTTCATCGTAAAATATTAGAAACTAAGCTTTTTCCTGAAGGACTTAATACTCTAGGCATATCTTGTATGGAGTGAGCCCAAGAAATAGACCCATGTGGTTCAAATCAGGTCCGCTTAATTTTTTTATTTAATTCCTATCAAATTTCCATCACAAAAACTTAACAATTAGGTTTTTTTGGCACATAGGCATAGCAAGGGTGTACGTTTCATGAGAATGCTGACATGCGATAGTATCGAAAAAATAAACTTACGTGGGCCAAATACGGTAGATTTGTCAATTTACTATTATGGGCTAATTTCCACGATGAAATATTAGAAATTTACCTTATGAAGCTTCAATTTGTGTAGGAACGGTTATATGGGGGGGGGGGGGGGG
>KK502980.1:44514-91790 GCA_000688735.1 Glossina austeni | reverse complement strand
GCCAGTCGGTCCACAGTTTTCTCACCGATTTGGAATGCCGAAATAATACTACTTGGCCGCTTTTACAACGAAATTTCGAAAATTTCAATTTTCGGGGAGTGGTCGAAAAAGTTGACCGACCTGAACAAGTTTCAATAGCGTTCGTCCTTGGGCTAAAGTACGTTTGTGTAGTAAATTTCATCAAAATATTTCAAAAATTGCGCAGCTTGAACACAAATTTACATGGGCATTAGACGCACAGACAAACAGACTTAGGTGGATTTACAAAGTGATTTTGATCGGTGTAATAAAAGACGGGTCTGCCTTAAGCCCTTCTGAATGTTACATACGTCTACACTAAGTTAATATACCCTGTACCGCAAGTGGTATAAGGTATAAAAAGCGAAAAGTTACAAAACTTTTATAAGTTACCCGTTACCGTAAATATCTAGTACAACGGATAGGATATTATACCTGGCCGTTGACGATTTGCAAACGCTCAGTAATAATGGATAAAACTGTGGCTTAATTAATGAGATATGGAACATATTTGCAGTGCATATTTTAGGCCCATTTATTGAATGTATGTTGCCTAGTTTTTTTCGGGTATGTTATATAAAACATATATAACAATATATCATCAAAATTAATTACCGACGGTTGTACCTGCAACAATACGCTCTGTAAATTTTTATTCTTTAGTAAAAGAAATAAAAATAAATTCGATCTCGTTTTTGTTCGGTTCATTTGACAAAAAGTCATCATTACAAAAATAACTGTCATTAATGTCAACGTATGTATGATTTAAAATGAGATGCGAGCACACACACACATATTTATAAATATATGTATATGCATAAATATAAATATATATGCATACGAATGTATATGGCTATAGGCAATGCATTGCAGCGTACAATCACATTGTGTTAGTAAACAAGTGTCGCATTGCCTTTACATTTGTGATCATCAAAATCGCAAAATAGCGGAATCGCAGCTCCATTCCAAAACTTCTTCACAAAACAATAATAAAAAAGCAGTAATACAGCGACAAGCTTCTAGAAACAATTTACGCAATTTCATCGACAAATAAACAAACAAACGAATGAATGAAAGAATGAACGAACGAACGAATGAATGACAACACAATTGCACACATAGACGAAATTAAACAAAACATAATGAATAAACGAAGGAATGAAAGGCAAGCAGGCAAAACAGAAGCCAACGTTTAGAACAATGCTCTGCTATACATACATATGTATAAATTGCTGCAACATACGCCTCTTCATATTTGCAATCAAAAAACGCAAAAACAATAAAAAATACAATGCAACGTAGGATAACACAACGTAAAATGCAATAATGGGTGATAATGAAATTTTAGCTAGAAATACTATTGTAGTGATAATAGGGGTGAGTATGCTGTTATACTGATGGAGTGATGAGACGATGACAATAACATTAATATACCTATAAAGCTAATGTGCTTTTTCCCCATATTATTCTTAGTGACAATGATAAAAATGCGTGCATACATACGTGACCGTATCTGTATGTGGGTGCATGTACATGTTTGTATTTGTATATTTGAACGTGGTATTTAGAGACTATTATTATTTAATTTAAATTTGTTTTTTTTCTTTATATTTCGTTTATACTTACAAACACTTTAACATGCAGTGTTGTGTAAATGCTTAACATTTCGTATAAATGTATACAAAACAAAAAAACAAAATATAATGGAAAAACGCCATAATCCAATGGTATACAATGTGTATATGTTTGTTTGGGCGTATATTTGAACAGTAGATAGGTGATTAATACCATACACGTATATGTATACATACAATCATACGTCATCCGTTCCTCCAACGAGTATTTCAACACTAGCCCTTAAGAGATTTAACGGGATTTTGCATTTGAATAAATCGTCATCAGCACATCCACACAACAATATTCGCGATAAGCACATACAAAGGCACTGAAATACCAGCCACGGTAGTGACATTATCAAGGTACGAGGACAATGATGTATACACAACTTTCTACTCATCGTTTAAAAACCGATGGCATACTAAATTCGTCATTTCGTTCGTAACATACACATATAAGATCTCATATCTCATATTATGCGTAATCTGTTTGAATTTTTTTCTTTTTAATGAAGCGTTCAAGTATAAAAGCGGAGTACGTCTTCCGCCATGCCAGAGTCAATTAAACTGGGGTGAAAAAAAAATAAAAAGTAACAAACTTTAAAATTTTGTTACAAACAAGTACAAACAGTACATAAAGAGATTACGATTTTGTGTTGTGTTAGTTCCCGCAATGGAAATTAATAAGGAGCTTATGTAGGGTGTCCGAGAATCGCTTCAAAGTGAAAATAAATTTCTTATATATGTTTTTTTTTTTTTTTGGAAAATACAACCACAACTGGCTATGAAATCCTAGAAAAGCTTTTTTTAAAGCAACAACTGCAAGCAGACAATAAACAAAATTTTTCTTTAGCGTGTTTTAAAAGCAAACGAAAATTTTTCATCGAAAAAATTTTCACATTTTACGGTGGATTTGGGGAAAATGAAAAAATAACAATTAAACGACATTACTAGGAGTAAATTCACGTACGCACATCTATACAAAATATATATATCTATATATATGTGATGAGTAAAACAAAATCGAGCCTGTTGAAACTTCGATAAGAATAGCGGTCACGAAAACCGGGTGGGTAACGGGAAGGAAGAAATACGACAACAACGTGGCTAAAGTAAAAAGCCCAAAATTAAAATGCCACAAATTCGCACACAAGTACATACAAACGCTAGCGTACGTATGTGCTTGTATGTATGTATATATATATATATATATATATATATATATATATACGCATACACATGCAGCTGCACGCGCATGAAAACGTTCACAATATCGCAAATACGTGAATACGCTCTGAGCAAGTGTTGAAAAAAAAGCAACAAATTCGAAATTCTGCATGCGTTACACAACAAATATGCAAACACATACAAAACACGCGTGCAAACATATATACACACACACACAGTCTTTGATACCGAAATAATCGTGAACATTTGAAAAGCCCTAAAAATTGAACAATTTTCCTCTTCTCTTACTCAATTCTCGAATGGTGTTATTTTCTTGTTTTCCTTTTTTTTCTCCGGTTTTCTACACTTTCGGTTCTAAAATTCCAGGGCCTCTAATTTTTGCCCAGGATAAAAAAAAACAAAAGAAAGTGATGTTCAAAAACCGTATTGGCAAACAACAATATATTAGTATGGAGTTTATGTGCGTTTAACTGTGCATTTGCCTATACACACGTTCAATATGTATGTACGGTGAACCCAATTTACAAACTATTGCCTTTTCTCTGCTAATTGTTCGTTTTTCCCAAACGTAGAGACACAATTGGAAAAATTTTATCTACTCGTATAATACACACCCGTATCTATGCATGTGTTATGTTAGAATGAGACAACGATTAAGCCGCAAACTCTATCCAAACCATCAGCAACATCATCATCATCATCATTGTCATCGTCATCGTCATCGTATGCAATACAATGAGAAACGAAGTAACAAAAAAAAAAGGATTAGGCCTGAAAAACAATGTTTGCAACTAATCTTGAAAGCAAAAAACAAAGCCGAAACACACACGACATACATGCATATATGAATGCAAACGCAAATGTTTGTTAGACAGTTTTTACAAACTTTTACACGCAATATTATCTATTCAAACAAATACGAGCAAGAGAAGATGCGACAGAATTGTTGTTGTGTTTGCGGTTATATTGAATTGGAAATAAAAAATGAAAAAAAACCACAACGGCTACAATAGCAATGAAGGATAAAAATAAAATAGACTGTGAAATAAAATAAAATCCTAAATTGCTTTAATAACACTTTTAGTGGACGGAAGGGGAAAATTCCTGCAAAATTTAATCAAAGTTTGCTTCCTTTCTTCTTCTAAATTAATCTAAGTGAATAATTAGCAAAATTATGTTCGCCTAGTGATGTGGTTATGAAGTAAACACCATGCGTTATGAAACAATAGATGAATATGCAACACAAGGGAGCCAACTTTCATTACATCGATCTAAGGTTGGCTGTTTGTTCATCTGGTTTGCTATGGAAAACGGCTCGAATTAGAGCACTTTTTCGATCGCTTCCCTTATAACGCTTTGTCTTGAAATGTCGTGATATGAACTGTATTAAGTGAAGTGGTGCAAGTGAAGTTAAGTGAAGTGGGTCGCAGCCCACTGCTTTTCTATCATTTTAGACCAACAACAATATTCTAACATTGAAGTTTTAGATGAAATTGGAAAATATTTGCATGAATTTTTCGATCAATAATTGCCTCAATTGTATATTATACTTTGCTGCCTACAGTGGACGAGGTTGACGGTAGACTAAGTATATTAACTTAGGCGTATTTACGCAAAGTTTCGGATTTATATTCTAATTTTTGACGAAAGTGAAATTTGCAACAAGGAAAATCAAAACCGACTGACGGGTAAGCATGCTACAGTTTAGTCAGAAGTTTGGGCTACTAAAAGTACCTTAGTCTTACTCTGTTGAATGTTACCGTAAGTTACGTAATCGTAGAACTAAGTTTATGTGCGCCCATCGTTCGTTGATATACTAAATGTAAGAAAAATATCATTAAAATAAAATTCCCAGAAGGAGTTTTTTTTAAAAAAAATTCAAAATGTTCTTCTATAATACAAAATATTAGCAGTTTCCAGACGTATTATTATATTTTATAAACTTGTGGCGTTGTGAATACGCAATAAAATATGTGTTCACAGAGTCTCCTCTTATATAGACTGCCGGGGATTCCTTATGGGTGTAGCCTATTCTGCTCGTCTTCAATGCGCCAAGTCTTCATTCTTCTGTATCTTGCAAACTTTATCGGATAGAAGAGTCGCTGATTAAATATTTGCGATTGAAACACCGCATGTACTGTTCCGATCAAGAATGATTCTTTCTTTATTGATCATCTCTTATTTATACTTATTTTGTAGCTTCTTAGTTTTCTGCTTAAGTTTATGTACGAGTTACTTAATGCTGTGGTCAGCATAATGGTAAATAGGGGCGCTTAGCTTCAAATTACATTCTTTGTTGTTATATTTTGTTACTAAATTTTGCTTACTATTTTGATTTGTAACACACTTCAAGTGCACACACACATCTGCAACGATATGCAGTCACACTGGAATACTAAATATCGAAATTGTCAATTTCAAGTAGATTCATTCACCTACTGGAACCTCTCAATTTATTTCGTTTTCAATAAATAAATTCGTCTTCCAACTGTTCCACATAACATAATTCGCTATTTTCTTCAACCACATACCTGAGACGGTAAATTTTTTTCATTTGTTGCAAATTAATCGCACAGTTGTTTTAATGAATAACCTTTTAGAATTATTTCAAAAAGCCTTCAAATTTTCCGTTATCCCGTATCATAAATTATTAGTGCTAGATACCATAAATTTGCGGTCACTGAACCTGAATTTTGAGTAAAAGTTTGAAAAAGTTTTTGATATATTTAATTATAATAAAGAAGAATTTGACTAAATTATTAGAGAGTTATATGTTGGTAAATTAGTTATAATTCGTATAGATTTCGATGCGCGAGCTGAGAAATGCGGCAGGATAATTGTACTAAGCCCTCTACTGATTTTACGGAATGCGTTCCCAAATTTGGGCGCAATGTGTCTAAATGGAGATGAATGAAATACGTGTATAAAAAAAAGTAGAGTCGGACTGATAATTGAGATTACTTTTGTCACTAATTTTCGAGGACGTTATTGTAACTGACGGGTGACTGTAGTATTTCTTTAAAGACATGATTGTGCAGTGAACGTGAACTTATGAAACCAGCCCCGAGAGTGGAATATATGAGGAAAAATGTATGCCACTGCATGAAGAAAAGAAACTCTGGACATTGGTTTATTTTAAACAATGATACAAAAGCCAAAAGATACCGTCAAGCTGGTACACGATCGGGAAAGTTGTCAGAGGGCCACCACGAGAGACTGTATTGATATAGCAGTCTCAGAACGCTGTACCATAATCCTAGATGAACAACTAAGCAGCAATCGGACGCCAGATATTATACTAAACGAAATACTAAAATTTGGATGCCGCAAAAAACATTTAGTTTAGAAGATAGAGATACCGGAAACATTGAAATATATGTATTATTGTGGGACGTACTGTTTGAGATTATTTGTTTATGCTCAGAGGATGATAACTGCAACCCCTGCGTACTTAGCTGCGATAATTTAAATAAATTCATGGATAGATAGATATATACCAATACTGCTTAGGTATAACCTTTTAATATTTTATGTTGATGTATATTCTTTGGACAGTTCCAGTAATCTTTCGGTATATCTTTCGGGTATATTGTATAGCTTTAAGGAAAATTTCTTTCACTTATTTTACTTAATGCTTTTCGAGTAAGTTAAGAAGAGTTCTACGTGCTAGATCAATGTCATTAGCCTATCAAAAGAATACCGTTGATTCAACATGTACTAAAGAATTCTACGACCAAACTGACCGTGGTAACTAGCTTCGGCAATTAGTTCAGGCAATTAGTGAAAGTGACACATTTGATAAATGACCCATGCATACGTGCAGAGATAAGTAAGTAAAGTTAGTTAATGGGAAACTATTATGGCGATAAATTGCACGACTGAAAAATGCAACAATGTAACTTTAATAAAAATAAAAAACTAAAAATTCGGCAAGATAGGCTAAAAGAAAAAAAGTATTCGCACAGCACCGACTTTTAAATACTTTACACCACTTCCTCTACTATAGTTCAAAATGAAGAAATGAGTAAAAATAGAATCTTTGCCCATGTGGAAATGATTTTTTTTTTTAATTCTTGTATATGAAAGAATTCAAAATGTGAAAGCCGAATATTTTTCTTCCTTGTCAAATACGTTCCCTTTTTACCATTTTCGTTACAGAATACCGAAAAAATACACGTTACTGCTCTACAAAGGCTTATTTTGCATAAGAATCTCTATTGAGGAGAGGATTCACTATGGTCCATATTGAATAAATTTAAATGCTAAGTGCGTTCATTGATGAACGTTCATCACAAAATATGAAAATTAAATTCTTTTGTTTGCCTCCCCTTCTTTCCTAGAAAAATCCTCAAAATGGTTCAAAAATGGCCCCACCTGATCCAAAGTTTTCGCTTTCATTCAAAATGCTGAAACACTGTTTTCGATCGATTTTTGTCGAGGAATATTTAAAATAGAAATTTTAACGCACATAACGATGTTCTGAAAATAGAATATTGCACGGCTGGTGGTTGAGAAAAAGATGCCACATCCAAGCCATTTTCAATAGGTTTCCCTACAACACAAATACCATGAAAATATCATATTCAACGTAATTAGAATTAAGGATCAAAGTATTTTCTCTTCTTTATATGTGCACTCATATACATCTATAGAATTATTTTATGTGTTTTAGGGTGTATACTGGACATTGATGTTGTAAAAAATAAAAAAACGTTTCTCTTCATTTTCAGTTAAAAATTTGAAATCTCAGTTTCATACTGTACTCGTTCATTAAATAATTCGTTAATTAACTCTACACAAATTATGACAAATTGATATTCCTACCGTTTTTTTTTTGTGTGTCCTTTTTGTCGTTTTATTTCATTCGGCGCAAAGAAAACAAAACAAAAAAACAATTTTAGTTGTAACGTTTCATAGTTAGCAGGAACTAAAATGAATTTTCCGTTTCCCGTTTAAATAAATGAAAATAAACTTTTCCATATGCAATAAATATTAGCACGAGTTTGTGTATTGTCACAAAAAAAGCTAAAAAATACATAAATAAATTATTGTAAATTATTATCTATCGTGATTATTCCAGTCGGGCGTAATTTGCAAACGAATTTTGAATGATAGCTATCTACATATCAATGTTCGACTGTGATTTTTATGCCCATCAACGAAGGATAGTATGGTTCAATAATTTCGTTACGACGTTCGCAACATTTCAGAGGGACGTTTAACTTTAACACTTTTTTTAACACTCAAAGGACGTTTCCACGCCTACGTCAATCGAGAACATCTCTGTTTCAAAAGTAAAAAAAGGAAAAATGGAGTGTTTTGCACATTTTGCTTAAGCTCATTGACCCAGTCTAAACGATACAACGATAAAAATTTCCAAGTTTATTCTATGGATGTTCTTCACTCAATATTGTAGTACACCGAAATATTTTTTTAGTGTTTTATAACATAGGGTCAAGTTGGTGGCTATAAAAGATGTAATTTTCTTACTTGTTTTATATTCGAAGTATTTTCCCTTTTACTTTTCTAGCTTTTAAAGGTTTTTTTTTTTTAAATAAATCAAGTTTTCGTCGACTCCTAAGGAAAACTTGCAAATCTTGTATGATTAGACTAAACTTCATAACATTCTTAAGAATTTGGAAAGTAAATAAATTGGTGAGAAAAACGTTGCCTTACTGGATTTGTGTGCTAATGGAATATTCTCTCTTATTACAGATCATGGTTACATAAACCAAAATAAAATAAATTTAACCTGATTTCTCACTTCAGCTTTACAACGATTCTTTTCAGCTGGACTATACCTTAGGGTTTTCCAAGGATTCGTAATCTATTTGGAACTCGTTTGAAAGCTGGAAACTGATTTATAAATGATAGCCTGTTGGATTTTTTTTTAAACGGTAAGAACGAAAACTAGCAAAGTGGAGCGGCGGCTCATTTTTAACCATTTATTGCGCGTTTAGATATCCCGTGAAGGCGCTTCTAATGTTCGCATAGTTTTTCTTTGGCTACTGCGTTGTCGTTTTTCGTGTAAAATTCACATTTTGACACGCAGTCCCAATTATCTGTAAGTTGAAAGCTTCTAAACTACGATGGCAAGCTCTATGAATCCATAATATTACTCCTTAAATCCACGCTCGGTCAAATCTACTAGGTCTATTTGTCAAAGCAGTGATTCAGGGACAGCTACTAAGCTTAGCTTACTATCCCCTACACGTGGAATCTACTAATCGTTAACGGCGACTAACCTAATCTCGCTGACCCCCTGTTCCCCGTGTTCTAGTAGTTATTCCGGCCTGCCAATCCCAATCGGTGTGTTCGAAGAAATAGACTGATTAACAAAGGCAACGTTTTAGCAGAGACAAAAAAATTGATGATCCGCAGATGACAGTAAAATGTGTACTGCCCCATAATTAAATATTAAGTCCCGACAATTTGAGAAATGAAATGACAGCTATAACAATTGTGATGAACGAACCTCGGAAACTACAGAAAGTACCGTTGATTGTTTTCATTTTCTCATCTGAGCTGCTTAAGTTATTTAAAATTTCAAAATGTAAAGTCACACTAGCATCAGGAATTTATATTATTAGACCGACTTATTTTGAGTAAAGTTGAATGTCTCTAGCATTTCTGAATGCAATAGTTTCTATTAGTAGGAAAAACTTGTGACGGTGTATAGAGGTTGGGTTTTATTTGTACCGCCTAGCTAACCCAGTCACACTCACAAAAAAATAAGAGAAAATTGATGTATATAAAAATGATAAATAACTAACGGCGTGTCTTAACTAACAGTCTAATAGTCCGTTAGTATTGTTCTTTTGTTCGTCGGTTACATTTATGTATCTGTTCGTCCGTTACGTCATTGTCTATGGTTACATTCTTATACTTCATTGTCGCGAAACCTATTCGATATTTAGTTCATAATGTTTGTCATATTTTCCTTTTTTTTTCTATTATTCCCTCTTAAAACTAATGTGATTTACTCCTTACTAGATGTGTTCGTTGCATTCTAATACAGCCACAGCATCACAGCCACAGTATCCTCAAGGATTTTAATCTGATGACGTCTCTTATAACAGACAGCAAATGCACTATAGCCAAGTCTACTTTTGGAGCTGTATTCAAACACTAGATTGATTTTTTTTTCTGTTTATTACTATTCGATACTATTTTACAAAATTTAAAGTCTTCTTTCACATCTTCAGGCGACCACTCTTGTCGATCTGTCTTTTATTTCTCTCCCTGACGCTAATTTTATTTCCACAACCTACCCTTATGCTATACAGACGGACTTCGGACTTTGTTCTGTTTTCATAATTCTCTCTCAAAATAGTGCTACTATGTAAGAGGAGGATTATGAAAAGAGATCTTAAATAACAGGATTCCGTTGCTATGAATAACGCTAGTCTTTTTGTGAAGAGCAGGGACAAAGCCGACCGACGGAAACCCCCTACATTTGTACACGTGTACGTTACAAACTTTCAATTAAATGCAAATAATGCATCTTCTGCTATGTAAATTCTCATATAGCGGCCGTATAGGTAAGCACCCCGACTATCAAATCAATGTACGCACGTTTAAATGTCAATCGCGATAGAGTTTGTTTTGGTCGTAGGTGGTGTGGATGTAGTCGGTAAAGACGTAAAACGTATTAATTAAGCAGGCATCCGCTAGGCCGAGACGCGAAAGGCTTTCTGTTACATAAGCCAACTGCGGGATAATTCCTAACAATAATTTTTTTTCTTTTAAATTTTTCTTTCTTTTCATTACAAACTGCACCAAGAGTTTTTAATAACATGACACGATTAAATTGGTTTTTTAATCCGGAATTTTGGAAAGCGTCGTTGTGGTCAACATAGCTTACTACTGTTTTTTAATAGCGTGTATATATTTTGCATAAAAAATATGCAGAAATTTTAGTGAAAAAAAAAATTATTTTTATTTTCTCGCCCTCAAGTAAAGCGTTAACAAATTATCACTAGGGCTTGATCTAAGCCTTCACGTGCATGACTAACCTTGAGGTTGCAATTTAAACATCCGTTCCTTCATCAATGGCTCTTTCATTACTGCAAAAAGCGTTTTTTGTATAGGTAAGCTTAGCTTTGGGAACAAGAAATCGCCAGAGGGAGTTACATCAAATGAAGACAATGTTTGGGTTTGTGCGCCAAAGTTGCGCTGTGCAGCAGTCCATCAAAATGTTCACTAAAATATTAATCAAAATACTGAATATTAGATTAATGAACGTGCTCGTCAGCTTTGTACGACACGTACGAGAAATTTGAGATCTTCGTTTCGTACACAACCTAGTCGATCGATGTCAACTAGAATGAGATAAATCAATTACCACCAATCTCAGTGCTTTAATGATTTAAATTGCTCATTGTAGACCTCTTGTGAAATTCTCCATGATTCAGGGCGTGAAGTTTCTTCTACACCACAAAATTTTATAGAAAATTTTTATTCAAGTGAATCTTACACTCTAAGAATCGCAGACTCTACAAGAGCGTAGTGAACAAAAACAACAACTTTAAATTAAGAGCGAAAACTTAACATAGTGTTGCGAATTAAAAAAGCAGAAAAAAAAGTTTTATCTGTTGTGTGCGTCTTGAAACTAAACCTCCGATACTGCATGTACTAGATAAAGTCGCTTTTAGATAACTTTAATTCTTTGCCTACTTATTATATTATGAAAAATTTTTGAGGGAAACTGTGCGTGATGTAGCAGCTTTGCGGGGTTTTTAACGCTAGGTGCCATGTACGAACACAACCAAAAAAAAAAATTGCAAGAAAGTGAATTATAAATGAAATATTTATTTAAAATACCCACAGAAGACAGATTGAGAACTAGAACCAAGGATTCAATCACGTAAAGCAAGAAAAGTTATACGTGGGTCACCATTTCTATTTTCAGTCTTATAATGAAAAAACGTTTACTTGGCTTAAAAAATGCTTTATTTTTTTCAAAATATTCTCATTTACGATATATGCATTTTTGTATACTTTCGAACCATTTGTCATAGCATTTATTGCATTCCGCTTGAAACATCGTAAAAACAGAATTTTTGAAGGTATCAGCGGTGTCTTGCTGTGCAAGAAATCCATTCTTCACACGCGTTTATAAGAGGAAGTCATCGAATACAAAATGAGAACCGTACCGCGGATGAACGACGAGTTCGATGTTCTAAAAGTGTAAATAGTTGGTTGCTAGACGAGATGGTTAAAAGTTTGCACTTGTTATGATGAAGAATAATTCGATGGCGTTTGTTCGTCTTCTTTACTTCACCAAAGACTTCGCGCGTCATTCAAAACAATCGTTTTACGTCCCTTTAAAGACACTGTTGCTGCGTGATCAGTTTTTCCGAAAAGACAAGCAACTATCTGTTTCGAAGTGCTCCTGAGCAGCTCTTACTGAGTTTGGCTCTTCTCTTGAAATGATCACAGAATCGACTGCTCTTCGCTTTCCGGCTCGACTGCGAAGATCCATGATTCTTCACCTGTTTTGACCTTGTATATGTCTCTTGAAACATCTCCATTACATTTCTTAAACGCATGGTTCCACTAATTGACACGAGGATATTTTTGGGATTTTGTTAAACTTTTTGCAAATCTAACAAAAAGAAAGCTTTTGCACCGCTTAATGATCATGTAATATTTTATATATGCTGCCGAAACTAATACACATACACATATTTCGACCCTGCGTTTGCAGTTTTTACGCAACATTAATTTTTTCTGGCACAGTAATTGATTTTGGACCTTCACGACGAACGGCGGCGGCGATTAAGCTCGCCATATCAGGATAGAGCTTAAATTTTGTAAAAGTTAAAATACGTCGATGCATGCATCCTTGTTTTGATAATCCATGTCGAATGAGACAATTTCAAATCACCATAAACCACATCAATTGCCGTCAAGTCACGAAATGATTGAGTCAACTTTTCAGTTCAGGAAATTTCAAACCGTACCCAACAACGCTTTGGGTTGCCAGGGATGAAAACATAAATTGTGAACTTCTTATTTGATTGAAGGCAAATTTATCTTGCTGTTTATTATTTTGTTTTGTTTTTAGATTCAGCTTAGAAATAAATGTCTATGGCATCAGCTTACCAAGTTGCTTTTTTAAATTAATGCTATATAACTGTAGAGAAAAATAAACGTCAACATCCTTCTTTGCTATAAAACTTTACCGTCCAGAGAAACTCAAAATGCAATAGAGTTTTTAACGGCCAACCGATAGACAAGTCTAGTTGACTTTCCCCACTAATTTGAGCAAGAAGGACAAACTCGAAACAACTCACTCTGGGCGAAGATATGAGATACGATTCCTGATTTATTTATCAGATTACAGTTATATCAGTTCTGTTATTTGCGATTGATAAAGAATATCTACAGTATTTCTATGTGTTATAAAAAAAAATTATTATTCTTTTAGCGTAGAAGAAAGATAACTTAGTATCACTGTCAGCTTCAATTTTTTTTATTTTTTTTATTTTTTGCATACCCCACCATTTAAATTTGTGTATGCACACTTAGCATAAGTATGTTTCATATATCAAATTTTCATTTCGTTGCTGGTTTTAACGTATATCATATGGAAGAAGATAAGAGCGAAAAGCTACTTGGAGACCATTATTTTACATGACAGGTTTTTCGGCTTTAGTTTCATGACGTATGCATCGCTCATTACCGCTGGCATATTTCATAACTGTATCTCTTATGAATAGCAACAGCGTATTAGAAAGTTGTCAAAAGAAAAGATTGTGGAAAATCTGTCAAGGAGGTGCACAGTAACAGAAAATTTGCTAAAAAAAGATAAGAAAATGAAAAACGAAATAATATGAAGCAAAAAATCTTTATTATTATTCTTTAGAGAAAAAAAGTGAAAATACGTGCAAAAGCGAAAATACTGGCTTTAAATTTGGCGGAAACATTCGAAACTCTTACATACAATTTGGGTTTGAAAATGGACCAAATCCACAGCCCAATGTCAATTGAGAACACCTCTTGTCCCTGAATTTCTCACTCATTACTTATAAACTACAATAGATACACAATAAAAATTTCGATGTCTGGAAAAATCAGCCACGCTTAACTAATCTTATAGAGTATGAAAATTTGGTTCTCCACTTTTTTAGGATTAAAGAAGTGAGTATAAATGATTCGACCTTGTTTTAATTCTCAGGTACCTGGTACAGGAAATGTTACTAAGCTGGTCAAATTCGTTTTATTTTACCAAGTGTAACAATACCAGGAAGCAATTCTCAATCTTAAAATATTTCATAAAAGTTCAAACATGCATTAATATAAACAATAAATAGGGGAATAAAAATTTCGTAGCTTTTGTACAGAACTTAATATATATTATATTACGTTAGCCAAGTAGATTTCTATATCTGAAATTGAACACGGTTTAGTGGATATAAATAAAAGAAGATAGCTCAGCTCCACTGAATTAGTTTATGTGTACTAAAGATATAGCTACATTTATATATATATTTATATATTGTATATGTACAGTGGAAAGCATTATTTATACTTATAAAAATTAAATTATTATTATATTATAAATTAAGTTATATTAGAATCTAAAAATGATTTGTTGCCAATATGCTATTTTATGTGATGTACTAATGTTTAATACACTGTTAGAGACATGTACCGATAACGGTGCACGAGGAATTTCAATTAATTCTCAATGAATATTTCAGTACTTAATTTCGGAATTTTCACATACCTGATGCTAGAACAAAACTGTATATATGCATGTAATAAAAATTTAATAATAATAAAAAAAAAAATTGAAATTCAGCGAGAAACGTTTACTTAATTATGCGACGTTCGTTGTTTAGATTTGGAAATTCCTCTTTGTAATTTAATAACATTTTACACACGAGCACAGCAAATGCAATTTCTCTATATATAATCATTGGAACCTCACTTTCTTTTGTATCATATCACATACAAATTGAAAACATTTCCAAAAAAACAAACAACAACAATGCAAAAAACAAATATTGGAGGATTTTCCGTTAATCTCAATCCACCAATAAAATGTACGCCAAAAGTTTCGACGAGGAAACATGAAAATGTTAATTAACGAATGATAGAAAACTTTCATATTTTAATATTCTATTACTTGTTGGCAGTGAAGAGAAAAATGCGGATAAAAGTCGTAATTGTGTTGCGTTAAACTCCAGATCGCTTGTTATACGCATTTGTAAGCGCACACATGCATGTATGCACTGCTAGTCGCTGTCTATAATAAAAAGGAAAAAATGTCACAATTCTTTTTCCTTTCCTTTTTTTGCGCTACATATGAAAAGAATACCTTGTGAATTTAGGACATGTACATAAGACAGGTTCTAAACGGGCAAGGTTTCGAATTATTTCAACTTTCTAAATATCAAGGGTTTCGTGGCTATTATATGGAAAAACTGCTTGATCATCAGAAGCATTAACCGTAAATTTGCCAGAATTGTTTGTTAAAAAAAAGCCAACAATAAAAAAAAATTTAATCACTGCTCTCTCCAATCCCATTTTTAAAGGATTGTTTTTTTGCCACAAACTGCATACGTCAATTACAATTCGTTTTGCATGCTGGTATGTAATTTAAACTTAGCACAGAGATTAAAACTGGGTTAGCATTACTTGTTTTGAATAGAATTTATGTAACTCCCCTCAAGTATATCCATCCATACGATGCAAGTGATGGTATAACACCAAGCGTTGAGGATTTCATTTGAGTTAAGCTATGAACTCATTATCGCGCAGCCCTTCGTTGAATTCTAAATTTACTTATATATATATATATATTTATATATATAGAACACAAAAATACGACGTCAAGTGCACTCCAAGCGAATAATTCTCAGTGGCGGCCATCTAGTATTACTTAAGAACTGTTAGACGATTATGTCTGTGATGTACTGTATTTTAAAATAATTCTCAATTTAATTGTTTGATGAAGTGTTTTGGTGTAATGGAAATATATGTAATTTGCTGCTACATGGTTTACTTAGCAAATGCTCAAGGATGCAATAAAGTATATAACATGTACCATATACCACAGTTAACCATTCTCTAACGATGCGTACGCCTTTTATGTGAGTGTTCGCAGTTTACTGTGGTTATGAAGGAACTAAATTGAGTAAGTACGAATTTTACTGATCTTTTGAAAATCCGCTTTTGGCCGCTAGGCTTCAAAATTCACTTGAGATATAATTAACCGATCACTGGATTAAGTTGTTGAACGATTGTTTAGTTGGTCAGGTTAGGTATCCTAAAGAATTATCTTGGTTAGTTGGACACAGTATAGTAATTACAAGCTAAAAAGTAACTCAACGGATTCCGATAACACACAAGGCCAATACAAAGGCATAACCGGCTACTCCTAGTGAGAGCAAGAACATTCCCTGCCAATAAGAACACCTCGCTACTACTAGAGGGAATATATGAGAAAAGGGGTATGAGACTTTTTATCCCCTCTGCATAAATAAACTCTCAGCCCTCTCCAAACTTTGAGGTCACTGTAACCACCAAAAAAATCCCCGAAGAGCTGTTCCCAGCAGAGAGGAAGGAAAAGCTACGCGCATATATTCTGCAAGAATTAAAACTGTGAGCAGGTATTCTACATGGAGCAATCCTCCTTGGGCTGTCTTATCTCCATGGTTTATAAGATTTCGCACTGTATATCTCTGGACTACGTTATATGTGGCTAAAGCAGATTGCCTCCTTGGATTGTCTCTACTCCTTGAAATACCATGAAATTTTTCTCCATCGATTTTCAATATCTGCAAAGAAAAATGCTCACAACAACGCTATGCTCTTAGTTATACCATCTTTATTACTTTGGTGCATAAGAATCTACGCAGATTTGTTCAAATCCCCTGGATTTTCATAGTAGATGAAAGAAATCTTCAATCGGAGACCTTTACATACTCTAAATGGCTTCTCTCTGAAAACTTTTCCACGAATACCAAAACAGTGCAAATTTTTTTTTTTATTTTTTCACCATACAAGTTCCGAACGAATTGAAATCTGAACCCTTTCTAGGTATAGTAGGAAATTTTTGAGAGCAATGTTATAAATGCAAAGGATAGATTTACTAAAGAATGTAAAGATTGGATTTTCAAAATATGATGACTTGTGCAGCTGCGTTTCTTTGGTAAAGGTCTAGGATGGCTGATTGATGAATAGTTCTGATCGCAGGACATTTCCTTTCCTATATAGCGTTACTTTAAAATAAAAAAAAGTACTGTTCGTTCAGTTACAGAAACAATTAATTGAAATAAATTCGTATTCGCAGTGACGCAAAACGTTTTTGTGTTTTGCTGGGAATTAAATTAGCAGCTTAGTAAGAACATGATCTCATTAAAGTACATACATGGCTGCGCAACAATTTGGTTTCCATTTGCACTACGACATATTAAATTAATCAGGACTTTGTCTTAAGGGAACAAAATATCTAGCTAAAGTCCATTTAACACGTAGCACACGCGCTTGATTACAAGTAAAACAAAAAAGAAAAACAGCCAGAAACTACCCCACCATTGATATTAAGTAATCAAATTGTTTTTCCGATAGAGAATAAGAGAAAAATAAAAATAAATAAAAATTCCCAAGATGCACATATTTCCAATTTGATTTTCTCCTAGTTCGACAAATCCCTTGATAAAATTATGAGTTAAAGGTAATGAAATTGAAAATGCAAAGAAAAACGGCCAACTATGCATATAGCGAAGAAATAAAAAAAGTAACAAAATTAAGTTCGGTCGAATTTTTTACACCCATCACAGTTATCTTAAAAAAGACAAAAGAAGTATAACGACAAAATTTTCGTGCTCTATAATATGGAGGAGAACGTTTTTGTTGTATAGGCATGTGGGCTTTATAGACGTATCCTTTGAAAAGTTTGTGTCAATTCCAAATTCTTTTGCAAATTTGTAGACGATATCTTCATTTTCACTAACGGGACAATGTTCATCGCAAATACTACAACGTTTCGCAAGCAGACAGATGGACAGACGAACAGGCGGACATATTTAGGTGCATTCAAGATTTCAAACTGGTCAAGAATTTGTATGCTTTATGGGGATTTTGAAGCTTGTTCCTGCGCGTTATAAAGGTATTGAAAAAATAATAAAATTTTGATACACCATAATGTTGAATAGGCGTAGTCAATTTTTTCCATTTTTGTGCACAAATGCTACAACATCGCCCATAGAATATGCCTACATTTATTTGCTATATTCTATGAGTAATGACCAAAAAACCAATTTTTCATTCCTTTTGAAAAACGGAGGTGCTCTCAGTTCACGTGATGCTGTGGGCGTGTCCTTCGACCGATTTGGCCCATTTCCAATACTAACCTGTGTGAAAAAACTTCCAATGCTTCTGTCAAATTCGAACTCGATAGCTTCATTTTTGCGGCCAGGAGAACGTTTACAACAGGCATTGCACAGATGGACAGACGGATATGCTTAAATCGATTTGGGATATGATGCTGATGGAGAGTATATATATATATATATACATAAAGATACATATATATATATATATATACATAAAGATATATATATATATATATATATATATATATATACACTTTTTGGGATCTTTTATGCTTCCTTCTGGACGTTGCAAACCTTTTGACAAAATGAATATACCCCTCATCTTTCGGTGATGAGTATAAAAATAAGGCAAACAAATATCTGAACATTTCAAGTGCTACCTGTGATGGTGGTGGTGGTGATGCTGTCTAGTGCTCTATACTTTGGTTACATTTTCAACCACTTGATTACCCCAACATGGAATATTATAAGTAGAGTAAAAATAAGAAAAAAGAACTAGGAAAATTAAATTCAGTCGGGACCGAACCTTTTATACCCATCACAGTTATCCTGAAAATGACGAAAGAAGTAGAAGAACAAAATTTTCGTGCTCTTTAATATGAAGTGGGTGCAACTGATTTCTTTTATTTTCAAAACAAAGTTTCGGTCAATTCCAAATTGTTTTGCAAATTTGTAGGCGATATCTTCATTTTGGCTAACGGGAGAAAGTTTATCACAAATACTACAAAGTTGCGCAAATAGACAGACGGACAGACGAATAAACGGATATGTTTAGCTGCATTCCAAATTTAAAACTGGCCAAGAATTTATATACTTTATGGGGTTTTTCAAGCTTATTTCTATTCAATATAAAGGTATTGAAAAAACAATTAAGGCATAGTGAATTTTTCCATTTTTGTGCACAAATGCTACAGCATCGCCCACAGTATATGCGATAAAATTTTTGTATTTTTATTTGCTATAGTTTGTGAGTAATGAGCAACAAACCAATTTTTCATTCCTTTTGAAAAACGTGGTGTTGGGGACGTTTTCTTCGACCGATTTGGCCCATTTCCAATACCGTGCCAAATTCGTAGATAGCTTTATTTTTGCGACCAGGAGAATTATTACAACAGACGGTGCACAGACGGGCAGATAGACAGGCGGGCATGCTTAAATCGATTTAATTTGATGCTGATCAAGAATATATATACTTTGTGGGGTTTCTGATGCTTCCTTCTGGGCGTTGCAAACCTTTTGACAAAATGAATATACCCCTCATTCTTCGGTGATAGGTATAACAAGAAAATGAAAGCAGCGACAGCAACTACTCTACAACCAACGGAAAAAATCTGTTAAGATTCGCAGTTCATTTCGGTAGTTAATAATGAGAATTTTCTTTTCCACCTCTCTACATTTTGACAGTTTGATTTATGATGCTACCGCTTCGTTATCTACAATACTTTATAATAATTTTTGTAAGATGTTATGTTGGTTGGTTAGAGTTTCTTTGGTTTATCAAATCAATTATAAGTTTTAAGTAAATACGAAATTTTGTGCAAAAAAGTTTTACACAGAAGCTGAGCATAGAGAATCAAAGAAAAAGGATTTCTTTCCATATACAGGGTGTGATGGGATAACCAAATAAATTCGAGAAAATATACACAAAAGTCTGATATTGAGCATCATTTTCATATCAATATTATCAACAAAAGATGTTTTTCTTTCTATATATAATAGTCGCACACGATAACTATTAGCATCCAATTGTATGAAATTGTGGAGATTCTTTCTTCAATTGAAATATATCCTTTCATCAATTGAAATATATGTTTTCAACCGGTTCAGTTTAACGTCAAATGAGTAATCTAAAAAGTTTCAAGTCACCAGAAGCCGTCAAAATTTATATATCCGTTATTACATTTATTTTCATTTACGCTTTGATTGGAAATTAATTTACTGATGTTATTTCTCTTATGGGATTTTATAGATTTTAAATTAACGTTTATTTTGCTATTTAATATCGAAGCGAATCACCGTTGTGACAACTATGAATATATGCTAATATGAATATACATTCTGTATCTATGTTTTTTTATCTCTGATAACGAAACTCAAATAGTCGTAGACCCACGACTATAAATAAAACGATGCTCAGTGTACGTGAAATGTATCTACACTTATAACTGTAAATTTAGTGTGGAGCTAGATGCACGCTACTCATGATTTTTGTAATGGTGTAGTGTATTCGATAGTCTAGTGTATTTTTTAAACTAATTTTATTTAACTAATTATCTTTCAACATTAAATAATTAGTTTATACTTTATATTTGTGAATTAAAAATTTTGTCATTCAAAGTAGATTTTAACCGAGTTTATGCAGAAAAAAATAAATAAATGAAGAAAAAACACAAATACAAAAATAGAAAAAATCTTTCTGTTGCCCAATTGCCCCTTACTTCTCCCAAAAAAAAAAAAAAAAAGAAAAAAATGTATACGTACTGACTTGGCAACTATAAACGGGAACAGTGTCAAGGGTGTTTATAAAACTCATTGAAAAGTTTGTCAAGATTTTACAAAGAATAATTAATGATGAAATTTTTCAAATGTGTCCGAAAATTTGTAAGATTTTATTTGAGAGAGTGGTAAAAATGTTTGTAAAAGCCAAATAAGAGGAAATTAATTTTTGATTAATGCTTTTAGCAAAATTGAATAAATGACTAAATATAACTAATTATGAAATGGTAAATTACATTTTTAAGAAAACTTCCAAAATATCCTTTTATTTTTAATCAAGTTTTATCTACTCCCTTATCAGAACAGTATTAATGTAATTACCTTCTATTGTATTAAATGCGAGCAATTTAGCTTTTTTTAAAATATAATTAAGCGTATCTATCTTTGGCTTATCATGCGCATACATATTTTTTATTGTTGTAGAAAATACTAGTTTGAATATTTACTTAGGTGTGGGTGCGTTCGATTTTTAACTTGAATTCTCTAGTAAACATGCAAATGTGAAGCCGAAATTTTGATGGAAAACATCCATGTTTGACAAAAAATGTTTTATTCGGAGTATAACCCATCGCTAATTGTAGATTGTTCCCAGCTGTCCAGTAATTTGTGATCGCCACGACAAAAAACACCGTTACTCTGTGGAGCCAAACCAGTCGTCGAGTCATTTTCATACGTTTTTGTAAGCAGTGAAGTGGTGCTCAGCAAGTGCGTCTTTCATGCCTGTAAATAAATAGTAGTTGGACGAGGGAAAGTCTGGTCAGTAAGTTGTATGAGCTAACACATCCAAATTGAGTGCATCTAACGTGTTAAAAAGTTGTTTTCTCGTATGGATAGATAGACAGATGTTATGTAAAAAATTCCACAGTTTTGCTTCTCTTGATATAATGGCCGTTTTTTTTTTGTTTGAAGAACAATTTAACATAGTTTTTGTCAGTAGGGTTTGATTATTAACAGTTTCATCATTCTTCAACGGCTAATAACAGACCACAACATTCTGGTCCCGATAAGCACAAAGCATCGCCTTTCTGTCAAAGCGGCTCAGTCTTACGATAGATGCTAATGGTACGCTTGGATCTACTCATTAATTTTTGCACCAAGGTTTCTCAAAATAAATCCGCTTTTCATCCTCAGAAGGGTACGATGTGAAAACAGTTTCCTTTTATATCGTTCGGCAAAGGCAAAAATGTTGTCAGCGTAAGCCTGTTTTTGTTCTTGTCTGCGTCATGATATGTGTTGGTATTATCACTGCTCTTTGTAACCTATGAAAAACAAAAAACACAACTTGAGACATATATGCCGTTCACATGGCAGCTAAGGTCATATATGGGGAAATTCCGCTTTCAGATGTAGATAGTTGGTAAGTAAAGAATAAAGATTTTTGGCTTAATTAGTGACGAAAAACGCAAAATGTTACTCACACACACACACACATGAGCATGTTAGTAGAAGACTAAAAACTATTGTTCCTACTGTTACTGACAACTTTCGCACAAGTTCTTGAATTGTGACTACAAATTCTTAGGAGATTTAAAAAAGCACCGTTATTTTTTTATCTCGCTATTTCATGTAAAATATTATTTATAGAAAAGCAAACAATTTGATTATCTGTCATTACCTTTTTTGATCATGAAGCTTATATCAGCACTCAATCACAAGTTCGTTTGGGAAAGAAGAATATCTACGTCAAACATTATATGCATACAACAATGACTTTGTATATAAAACCAATTGTATATATATATATGTACCATCAATTCTTCAAGAGATCGCCAACTCCATGAATAATACCCAACTTTCTGAACTGAATTCCGTTATTGTCAACTCACCTGCCAAAGTGTAAAACATTCATCATCTAGCCCACACTAAAGACCTATTTTTCCTTCTATTTCAAAGTGCTAAGTATAAAGTGCAAAAAAATTTTCATGCTTATTCCGCTTTTAATGTATATAAGTTTTGGTCTATACAAGGTACGGAAATCGTTACGAAAGATTCGTCGAACGCAAATTCGTATATGTCTTTTAAGTTTTCTGGAGCTTCGCAAATATGTTCACATTAAAGCATTAGAAGATGAGGGATGGCAAATTAGCGACAAGTGTTATTTAATTGAAAGCTTACTTCATTAATAAAACTTTCATTTTATTACATTGATTTATTAAATGTGCTAAAACTGTTGCTAAAAATTCTAAAAGTCCTAAGCTAAAGCCTAATTAACATTACGTTCTTTTATAGTAACGAAATCTAAATTCCATTGTTGTGCTTGCGGTTAAAGCGTCGTCATCATTTACCAAAGAGTAACTCATGTCCCAAGAATGTCAATATCATATGCAGCATGAATTATGCTACAAGTTATACATATATTGACATCTCAATAAAGCTTCTGACTGTACCTAACTTTCTAAAAACTATTTGTCTTTGCTTTCATAATTTTATGGAAAAGTGTTGATAACACTTTTGTGCATAGATATATACATATAGATATACGCACAAATAATTCAAATCAAAATCGTAAATCTTCTATTAATTTTGGATGTAAGTTGATAGTGATATATATATATATATATATATATATATATATACATTCATCCCTTTCTTTTTTTCTTCCTTTCTTTCTTCCTTTATCATTAATTCATAACTGCAGAATGAGGCTTTTGCTGATATTGTAATATATTTTGTGGTTTCATAAATTGTGGTTTTAGTGGTTACAATTAGAAAGCAGGCAGTAAAAGTTATATGCGGTTTTTAGAGATAAGGTTGACACCACCGTCACTTTTATGTATACGTAATACAATGAAATCTACTAAGTATTTACCTTTGTCGCCGCTTAGCCCTCTAGGGTAAATTTTAATTGACTTATGAATAAGCAATACATAGATGAAGCAATGACCATCAATGTAATTTCATATTGGGTGAACATTAAGCAACTGCTTCTAAACATTTTTCTTAATTATACGAATTAATCAATTTTCCAACCGAGTCAAACGAGCCCAAATCCTCTGACCAAAGCAGCGTATAAGATGAACGTAACAATGCATGCAAAAACGTGTGCATACAAGAATGAACTAATAATCGTCCTTTACATTTCCTAATAAACGGATATGTCTAAAAAGATTCATGTGCACTTACAAAATAGATATGCATTTTAAATTCACACACAAGTGTATACAATGTAATTCTCTTGATTCAATACGTTTTAGTTTTTTGGAGGCCTTAAGGTGAAAAAGTGCAAATTGCAAATTGCTCTACAAAATAGTTGAAAAGACAAATATATATGTATTTAACTAAACATGCATATGTACACATACAACATATATATATATTTATTATATTTAAGTTACATAATTATAAATACGTACGTTAGGCACACATGCCACTGCTTTATTCTTCTCTCACATCCTCTTACGTTCCTTTCTTACGTCCTGAAACTTTTTCTCTCCCGCTCTCTTTATCTATCTGCCTACCTGTCTATATGTTGTCGCACTGTCTGTTTTCCCATTTTTCTATGTACGTACATTTTATTTGTATGAGTATCTGTGAGCTTTAAATTCGTTTCTAATCTGAAATTTATGACCGTCAGTTGGTTGGAGGGAAGCAAATTTTACCCACATGCACTCGTCCCCCAATAAACAACATTTTAACAAATCCATTTGTGTTGTAGCAAAACCAAATTGAATATGTGCAATTTTAAGCAAACATACGCATACACTAGCAGTCATGTACCTAATAACCGTATGGTTGATGGTATATGTATTCGTGCATACTAATATATATATATGAATACCTTAAAGGCATCAAGTATTTACGTATTCATATATATATATATATATATATATATGTCTATCATTGCTTGAACATATAGATGCGCGCGCAAACACACGCACGCAGAAAATCACAAAACAAGCATACAAGGAAATTTACATAATCACAGGTGCAATGTAAATCTTACGCCAGAGGGTATTTTGTGTGGCGATACATATTAATGAGCGCTTGTGTTAATGTTGTTTGCTCTGCGTATGTATGCGTGTATGTGTTTTTATGCATGGGTTTGTTATCTTTCTCAGCCTTACTATCGTTTTGCGTCGTATATAGAGCCTCTTTCATATCTTTTGTGGGTCTAAAGGGCATTTAGTAGAAGCCTTATGACATTGTTGTTGTTGTTCTTGCTGTTAATATTGTTATTGCACCATTTATTACTCTTGTTTGGCGTTAAGCGTCATCTAGACATTTAACAATTGTTTTGTGATTATTTTACAATCGATCCTCTATATTTATGAGCAAATGTGTGCTGGCCTGCACCCTGGTTCCTTCCAGGGTGTAATCCATAAATCCGCGCGTACGTGAACTAGAGATTATTTTCGAATTTTCATTTACTATTATTTATGATATGGTAAAGATATAGATAAAAATCATAAAAACAATGTAACGAATCTTTTAATTCAGAAGTGTAACTGTGATCACAAATTTAGTCATTTATAGATATATACATATATATAGATATTTTTTATTATATCTATATTTCTGGGGAGACGAAAACGCTTGCTTATGTACGAAGATCATTGAAAAAAAAAAATCCCGTAATATAATAAGTGCTTACCTGTGCTTTTTGATCAGCGACATCTATTGGTAAAAATAATAAAGTAATGCAAAGTATCAATGTACACAACGATTAAATTCGCCGATTTCATCCTTTCCCTACATGAAATACCAGTGTTTTACATTTAGTATTATTCACTGATTTAGTACATAAACACGCTAATCATTGCCCAAAATTGCATTTTCGACATTCATGACTTTTATTCTTTGATTTGAAGCAATCTGCTGATGAAGCCTATCAAATAGTTTGAGAAGATTATGGTGATTCGTCTCCAGCATAACGCAATTGTCGGTTTTGGTTTCAATGGTTTAAAAGTGGTGGTTTTGATGTTGAAGGCAAAGAATGGCCTAGACAGCCAAAGAAATTCAAAAACGATGAATTGGAAGACTTATTGTACGAAGGGCGCCTTTAAACCCGCAAAGAACTATCTGAAAGCCTAGAAGTTGATGAATCAACTGTTTTTAGACGTTTATATGCGATGCGGAAGATCCAAAAGGGGGAAAATGTCCACCACACGAATTAACTGAAAATGGCATTTCGACATCAGCAATCGCTTTCTCAACATCGCGGTCTCAACATCGCGGTTTTATTGCTTGCCAGGCAAAACAAGTGCAATTTCCTGTAGCCTCTTGTGACTGGCGATGAAAAGTGGATCTACTACGATAATCCTAAGCACAAAAAGTCATGGATAAGTCCAGCAGAACCATCCACATCGACACTGAAAGGCAATATTCGTGGCCATAAAATTTTCCAGTGCACATGCTGGGATCACCAAGCTGTAGTGCAGCTACTAAAACCGAATGAAACGGTTACTGTAGATGTCTATCGACGCGAATTGGAAAAACTGATCGATGTATTGTTGGAAAAGAGACCAACAAAAGTGGCTAACAGACGCAAAGTCATTATCTTGCATGACAACGCTCGGCCACACGTTTCAAGGATATAATGTTGCAGCTCGAATAGGAAATTCTGAAGCACCCAACATAGTTTACCAGGCATAGCGCCTTCTGATTACCATTTGTTCATATGAATGCAGCATGGTTTGGCTGGAACGCGATTTCGAAATGCTGAGGAAGTGCGAAAACAGATCGATGCTGAGATCGCTGCCAAACCAATATCGTTCCTTCAACACGTTATCGCCATGTCGCCGGCAGGATGTGAAAAAGTTGCAGAGAATGTTGGAAGATATTTCGATTAATATATATTGTATCAATTTTTCTCAATAAATATTATATTTTTTCCAAGTGAGAAAATGATCAAGGCACATGCAAGCACCTGATACTTTTTATACCTTGTGGTGCAAGTGTGTTAAGTTTGTACGGATGTATGCAACATTCAGAAGGACTTGAGATAGACGGCACTATCATTATACTGGTCGATTCAAAAACACTTTCTATACTGAATTAAGTTTTTTGTCCCTTTTTGGTTTTTCGAAATCACGTTTAATCTATAGGACATAATTTTCGAAATATTTTGATAAAACTAGGTACACTGGCGTGTTTTCATCCAAAAATGAACGCTATATAAAATGGTTCGCATTGAATATTTTCCTCCTTTTCACATAACGCCTTGTCGGCAAAAATCGTTATATGAATAATTGTGAAATGATATAGGGTATTTAATAGCGAACTGATCGTCAAATCATTTTACGGATCCAGCTCCTTTGTTATTATCTTGGGACTGAATTTTATCAGTTTGTTCTATTTTTTCCGCTTCTCTCTTGCTCCGCATGGTCCCAATCATGAAACAACCCAATTGCAACTGTTACACTTTTTATTATAGTGAAGTCTGAGTACACTTTTTAGTAGTTAATGAGTATTTTCCTTTACGATTACCATTTAACCTTCAACAGAGGGAAATCACAAACCAAAATAATGTCACTCGAGAGGATTATTAAGTATATGTTCAAGTATTACGAAGAAATTACTTTTGAGAAGGTACATAATTGGAGTTATCTATACGAGGTATGTTTCATTTAAGAAGCTCTGGTGCTCGTCGCGTAGCTTCGGCATATACAAGAAATACAACAATAGAAATTTGCATTTATATTCTATGGATGGTCCTGCAACACTTGCATAAAAATGGAAGAAATCGCCCATGCCTACTCAATAATATTAAAATTGCATTCTTCCATCAAAACGTTTGCAACCTCCAGAAAGAAACTTCAGAAACTATATAAAGTTCACATATTATTGACTAGTATCATACCTGAATCATTTGTCAGACCGTATTTCTGCTTCAAATGTGGCTAAAACACAGGAAGCTCTTGCACGAAGATTGATATTGAAAATTGGCCAAACCGGTAACAGTCCTGTATGAAGGCGAGTCCTTTCACCGATTGAGCACATCCTGTCTTTCTGGGTCCCTGCCCATAAACTAAAATGCCCATACGATATAAATTTCCATTTTTATTTTATAAAAATAGAAAAAATCACCCACGCAACTTTATGGAATATAAAAATTTAGTTCTTTCCTCTTTTTTGGTCGTTTTTAGGATAGGTATAAAAGGAGGGGTATGAAAGATTCGGTCGCGGCCGAATATAATTTTCGTACTTGTTTTTTTTTTAATATGGCCAACGGCCACGTTGTTATCCGTGTTATACGTGTGGTACGATGTTGATCAGAAAGTGTTAGGATAATGCGAAAGAAATAAGAACTGGCCGCACTCGGTAAGTATTAATTCTTTACTAATTAGCCGCTCACTATAAGTACGAATAAGTATGGTCTAACGCACTGAAATTTAAATCCATAACTACCGGCTTGGTAGTCGCGACTCTTATCTACTCAGCTATGGTCAAACCTAGAGAAATTCATAAGTTTTTTCAGAAGTGTTCACTTTTGCGCGATGATCGAGTAGTTGAATACAAAAGTTCAGTTCTTAATCAAAAAATTTATTTGTTAATAGATACTGTTTAAATTAAATTATGGTGAAAACACTACAAGTTTCTCTAGATAATGGTATTTGAAAGATATTGTTAAAAATTGTAAATGAAACGAATAAAAATTGTAGGAGCTATTTGACGAACCGCTTTTTGTACTTTTGAAAGGTTTCTTATTATGATATAATAATTTTTTTTTAATTTTTGCTGCCAGTCTACAATTCCGAATCCCAAATCAAATATTATTTCTCTCTCTTGACTACTTCCTTGATAGAACGTGATGTATTTGCTGCATCTGTCTAAGACAGAATCGTACGGTGTATACTTTGCACCCTGCGTAATGAGAGAGAAACTGGCAAGAGAATTTATAACTCTTCACCTGAATTCATAATTAAGATCAAAAACTTTCCTAATTATTAATTTTTTAGCAAAAGCATTGACAACTCTCAAATCATTCACAGCCTCTGGACGAAACTCCGCCAGGAATTGTTTTCAAAGGCACGTCTGTCTAGAGGCATCCGTTAATATATTAGAGAAGCTTAGCTGTCTCCCCCTCTTGAACTATTGAAATTCATTTTAGGTTTTTAGGCTCTTCTTACGTTAAATAATGACTCTGCCCCTGTTCATTTAATGTGATATGCCGTAACAGTGGTGCATTATTAGGCGGGACACTATGCCTTCTGAGATTTCCCGCCTAGATATATGTAGCAATCGCGATTTTGTTGTTATTACATTATTTCGTTAAGACAACCTAACATTTGTTTAAATTTAAAAAATTCCCGTTGACACCAAATTGTTACGCCTTATTCACAATTTTCCGTAGGAACTGTTGCTTGGGGTAAAAGTGTGTATATCTACAATGCGGTGTTAAATTTTGATAACTATAAGCAGAATAGTCGGAAAACGAAATAAAGAAATTTTGGCGAGCGATCGAAAACGTAACATCTGAAATATTCAGACGTTAAATGTAATGTAATTCTGTGAAAATAATAGAAATAATAATAATTTGTATACAGCAAAGTAATAGAGTGTTCGATATGCTTCAATCCATCGACTTCCTTCTTTCACACTAATACGTATTTGCATAGTAGCATGCATTATGCATTATGCATAATATATCTTGTTGTTCAGATATCAGATCACGGAGCTGATATCCATTTAAGACCCATCAACCGATATAACAGGTTCGTTTTTCCAGCAATTTTATATTGTTTTTTATACAAAAACAAATAAAGCCACTATAGTGGAACTTGGAATATATTTACTTAGTAAGAAAGAAATGATGAATATCAAAGAATTGCTTTTAATTCGATTAAAATTTCTTTATCGGATTTGTTTATTATACCCTACACCGCTTGTGGTACACGGTGTATTAACTTAGTGCGGTCGTACGTAACACGCAGGAGAGCTTAAGATAGACCCTCCTTTTATTATACCGATCGATTCAGAATGATTATCTGAATTGATTTAAAGTAAGAATGTATGTAAGGTTTAAGCTTTTACTACATTAGGTTGCGTTTTCGGCCCGCTTCTCCATAAATACGCACTTGAAAAATTTACCTTTATGTAGAAACAAGATATAATTTTTGTGTTCTAGAATAAAAATAAAAGTTGTGTTGGACAATATGGTGTAGGGTATTTAATGACTGGCTTGCCGGACGATAATGTTCTTAGTTGTTTTTATTTATATTTATTAATGTTCAAATTTGTAGCGAAGTATAATATTAATTCAGTTCAAATAAACTATGGTTATCTTCAGCAGTTAGTAGATAAAGTTGTACGTTAGAGCGCATCGCGGTTATTATAACTGCTCACAATACAAGAATAGTTTACGATTATGGCAACAGAAATGAGCGGTAAGGTGTGTCTCTAAATGCAGGTTCTACGGAAAAGACATTGAGGCAGTCAGGAATGCGTTTATAAAATTCATTTAAAAATTTGCATCTTTATCCAAGCCATTAAAAAAAAATAAGAAAAATTGATCTCAAAAAACTTTTGTCATCCTATCTTTCGACTGTAATTTAATAAACAACACAGTAATTGTCTCTAACTAAAAATAGTTTCATTTTCCGTTATTTTCCGTTTATTTGTCTCGTTCATAGTTTTGAACTATTAACCAAAGAAACAAACGCCTCCTGCTCAACTATAATAACTGAGCACAAAACAAAAAATTTCTTTAACTTATATTATAAAGTGAAAGATTCACCTCAACCCTTCAACTCAAGCAAACCGTATTCTGGTTGACTTTTATTTGACAAAATGTAATTACATTAAAAATTCAACAAGGAGACGGTGTCTTATGTGCATAAGTTAGCTGTTAGTACCCTACACTATGAAAATTCAACGCGTTTCTTATCGTATGAATTTCTTTGCTGTTAAGCGAACACATAAGACAAACTTCGTCTTTTCATAATACTTAAGCCATAAATTGCGTGTTTGTGTGTGTGTGTTTACCGGTAATCGAGTTTAAAGATATGCATGCAAAATAGTGTACTTAAATGCAATTTATATGAATTCTTGCATCACTATACCATGTGTATTGAGTGCTCTTGAATCTCTACCGCTAATGATGGTGTAACGGGCCAAGAACTAGCAGAAATCTTTACTTAAAGGAAATATCCGCACATCCTGGGAAAATCAAGTGAACGAGCAAATAATTCTTACTTGTATTAAGAAGAGAAAAGAGGTGTCCTTGGCTTCCTCTTCTTACCTGTCCTTTTATTTAAGAAATGCTCAAATTTTTACCATTTATCTTCATATAAGGAATTTTTTTTTTATATCTTTGCAAGTTTGGAGTTAAAGTGGATTTTTCTTCCTTTCTTTTTGCACGTTTTGTGTATTTTCCTAAAGCCCAGTTATCTCGTGTATTGTGCTTGGCAACAATGGGAAAAATTTTTTTCTTTGTTATTTTGCTTGTCTCAAAAGAAGGAAAACATTTTTTCTTTTTATTCTTCTAAAGCCGTAAGCAAATATTGCATTATAAAGCAGCTTTACGCTTGTACAACAACAAGTAAGTAACTAAGTGAATATCGAAAGAGAATGTCTTCTGCATATGCGTGTGCAAATGTGTGCATACAGAGATAAAGCGATAATTTTTTTTATTTTGTTTCGCAAGGTCCTTATTTTGACCTTTATAACAAATATAGTGGTGTGGAAGATTGAACTTATACGGAGAGCTTTAAAGTGCGCGAATACAACCCTGTCAATAGTAAATGGTCACTATAAGAGAAATGAAAAGTCTGATAAAGATTATCTTTGTAATCATCAATTAATGTCGCTTAGCAAGTTTCAACTTAGAAAGATTCAGATATCCAAACGTCAAATGAGAAATTTTCATTTCTTCTTCTTCATATCTCTTCTTCTATCATATCTTTTTTATGAAATAACTGCAGGCGAGTGAGTTACCAATTTCAAGTTAAATGCATTAACAAAACAGATTCTTAGTTTTTAAACTTTGGAGACAAACCGGATGAGCTCTAAAATTTGCTGACATGGCTGAAAGCTATAGAACTACTTAGATGAAATTTCATTTTTCCGAAATTGATGTAAAAGCTTAGAGAACGTGATAATAATCTTGATAATCTTTTTAAGGATTTGTTTACAAGCTGCACCTTATATTTTTACGCCCAGCCGTTTGGTCTATGTTTTAGACTAGGTAGTTTCTAAATATAATACATATATATTAGAGGGACCCATAAGTAATTGTTTGTAAAGAATTTGTTTAATCTTCAGTTCTGTACAGACAGTTTTACAGGAGACACGTATTCGTTTACCGTTTTCGATATAGAAACAAGTGTCTTTCTTTACTACCCTGTAATAAAATTTGGCGTCTGTACCTGCCGAGGATCATAATTGCCGTTGCCTACTTTTTCATTTTCATGCGGAATTTAATGCAGCGGTATCAACAAAGAATATTTGCGACGTTTATCGAGATGTATTGAAGATTAGCAAGTGTCCACGTTAACTCGGAAGGTTTACTGCTGGTGATTATAAACTCTTTGACTCGAAGTGGACCACCAGTTGAATTTGGTATTGACACCATAAAATCTTCAATAGAAATTGATTCAAAATTATGTATAGAAGAATTATCGAGAAGCATGACCAACTAAATAAAGACATATATACGAAATTGGCAAAGCATATAGGCCAGGGGAAACGATGACGCTGACACACGTATGATCGGAAGCAAAGATAAGAGAGAGATGATCACCCGTCATCACCTTCGCCTTTACCGGGTTATCATCTTGCACTGCATTACAATAATAATGGTTGGTAGTGGCATAAATTAAGAAATAAAGACTAGAGTTTACTACAAAGTTTAGATTTCAAAATAATTGATTACTTATGCATCCTACGATTATGATCAAAAAATAAAATGAATTTATTTAAAAAATGAAGAATTCTTAATGTTCCAAATCGTAATTTCGTCGCTTATTCATATTTCGTCGTCCGCTATGATTCGTTTAGTGGCGACCTGATAGTCAGAAGTCATGGTTTCGCAAACATAGTAAGCTTCAAAAAACTCTCTTATGTTGCAGATATCGAATTATTGACGTTAATCTGTATACAGATGTCGACGCAGATCCGTCGAGTCATAAAAAAGAGCTAGTATGATTTCCCGTCATCCGTGAAATTGAAATGTTTAAAGTATTAAATATAAATTATATATATATATATATATATATATATGCATATATCAGACCTTTAATTATTCATATGTATATCGGAGTAATATAGTATATATACATATATGTAAATAGTTTTAATGAGTTTTGGGTAAAAAGTTAATTGCGTGTGTGCATGAGTCTGTCCCACACATTAAATAATATGTTATAATAATAAATTGAACGCTAATTTGCGCAAATGGTAATCATAAAAATCAACAGTAAATTCAAGACTTAAAAACGACCTCTCCTCCCCTCAAACCAAATTAGTTTTTTTTACTTCTTTTTTTTTAGGCGTTTTCCAAAATTAAGCGAGGTAGCGGTCACGCAGGCATGATTCATATTTAACTCAATGTCTAATACTGATTCAAAATATGTACATCTTTCAAACAAAATCTCAAAATTAATATAGAATTTCCTTCCAGTGCAAAATAAGAACAGCCGGGTTATTTACAAGTCACTGAAAATACTAAAGCGAACGATGAACCTTAACAAGCTTGAGTACCAAAGGTAATAAGATCATTTTCGACTAAAGGCACTATTCTGGGTAAACCTATTCCTCGTTCAAGCCAATGAATGCTCTTTAATAATTCTGTAGTGCTGCATTAGGATATTTTTGATCATTTCTGTGACTCTGTAGTGAGACTTTTAATGGGCCACCATCTTTTTATTGGCAATTAGTTATCGCCGCTGGTATATAAATTTTACATTCCTACCATTCCTACTTAAAAATTATATAATATCCAGTATAATGTGTAACGGTTCTTTCTTGGACAGGGTAGAACTCAGCCAATCCAGTGTCCGTTTCCAAGACAATTTATGAAAGATGTGTTGGACCTTCGGGTTTGGTTTTAATTTTAATTTATTTATTTATGTTCGTAGAGATTACCGACGCGCTTTCAGAGCGTTGGGATGAAAAAAAACCAGCTTGGTGGCCTCGACTTTTTTCATTGTTTGATTCTGTTTGCACGCGTGTGCACATTTTTAATTCCGTATTCGTGGGTTACTACAAAGAGACGAATTATTTCACGTGTTTCATAGCAGCCGCGGGTCCCTTCCTAACTGGTCCACCAAACTATCCCGTTATACAATGCTATTCTTTATGGCTATTCTTATATGTGTTGGTTTGGGTTCGATCACACTTGTCTGATCGAACCTGTTTGTTTGCTTTTATAACTACATGTTAAGCTTAGGCATGCTACTTATCTACCTGCTCGCTGTGCTTATTTCTATGCGTGTTTACGTTCTACTTATTCTATGTTAACCGTTAGGTATATTTCATGCAGTTTAGTATATACTTAACTAGCTTTACCTATTTACAGTTATGAAGCAGATGTTTTTATAGAGTCTAATGCGCTAGTACTCTATTCAATAATTGAAAGCATTATTAACTATATGTCTACGTATATGTTTAAATATATGTTTATATATTAAATATATGTTTGTAGGTATGTATGTTTATATGTAGGTACAATTCAATGATGAAATATGTTTATATATATATGTTCATGTGTATGTTTACATATATGTTCATATATTAAATATATGTTTGTAGGTTTGTATGTTTATATGTAGGTACAATTCAATGATGAAATATGTTTATATATATATGTTCATGTGTATGTGTACATATATGTTTATATATTAAATATATGTTTGTAGGTTTCTATGTTTATATGTAGGTACAATTCAATGACGAAATATGTTTATATATATATGTTCAGGTGTATGTCTTCATATATGTTTATATAAATATATGTTAAATATATATTTGTAGGTTTGTAATGATCTATATGTGTATATGCAATGAAAGTAATGCTTATCACTTGTGCGGGAGGAGAATGATTATATTAAAACCTCTGTAACGGATAACTCGGACGGACTTCATTTGTGCGGACGGACTTATTCTTATTTATTTCTTTTATTATTATTTTCCTTTAGTAAGGGAGCAAAACGCTTCCTTACAACTGGTATTAGGTATAAAACTACCTAAACGTTTTATGCCGAGGAATTATTACTTACTTAGATTTCGTGATGGTTAATATTTCTGCTTATTACTCTCTAAATTTTCGATTTTATTTCATACTGAGATAAGAGTGATTTCAAGTTTTTTTTATCTATTAAAGTTTTGGTTGCTAAGTCTAGTTGAATATGATTCAAAACTAGATGGTTAGATTTACGCGGATGTACGAGAAGAAATTAATTGAACTAGCGCAGACATCTCGTATGTTTGGTTGCCCGTTGGATTAGAAGTAAACAGAAATGGAAACCTCGGACCATATCGGAAGTCACCTGGTTTAAGCTTCCTGCAAGATTGTCTATGCCAACGTAATCGTGGCCCAATTACAAAAAAAGTATTTTCGGATTTTCGGAAAATATTTTCGGATTAAGTTGTCCCAAATTCGTCGGCCCTTACGCCAGCTTAGAATAATTAACATATCTTAAATTAACTCAGCCTAGCACTTGTCCCACCGAAATGGAAAATATGGGACGACTTTAAATCCTCGCAACAGTATAGAATATATCATATGTTATATAACAGCCGTGCAACGGAAAAAAGAACGACGTTTAGCTGCGGTCCTAGATTATTAAATATTATCGAGTGCCTGGTGGAGAATTCAAAAACCTTATTTTTCGCTGATCTTGGCGATTTAAAAAAATAGCTACAAGACAGCATTGATAGACGTTTTAAGTTCAGCCAAGTCTTTGTAAAGTGTTTGCTCCCCTTGCTTGCTATCTGATTAGCAAAGGAAGAAACGCGTTGACGATGTTCCGTCATGTTTGAATGCGTATGCCAACGAATGATATGAATTATTGAACTGTTGATAAGACTTGCATGTAAAGCACAAAAGATCCCAAAATCAGATTAAGACGGTTTCCTGAGTAGACACCATACGCACCAAGATGGTATCCAATTGTGGCTACTGTATTGTAGAATAGAGATGGAATCATGCATATTGACAATAAGGAAAGCTGCCGCTATTTTTTATATTAAAAATAATGTTTAATCCTAGAGTAAGCACTTGTCATTCCCCCTATATGCTGAAATGTTATATAAATTATTCAGTTTTACATAAATAGTGATAATGGTGCGATTTCAAATTAGTAGAATAATAATAAATTCCATACTAAAAGTTCGATTTGAATAGCGCAAGAAGAAGAAGCAATATGTTGCTACAATTCGTAGAACGAATTCGGCTCAGCGAGTAAATAAAATGAAATTGTCTGTACAGATTATGTTAAAGATTATATTACTGAAAAGTACATAATAAATTTAAAATCCGTTTACATATTGCGCATAAGCTCTTGAAAGGATAATTTTGAGCAGAAGACGTCATAAAATTGGCCGTCATGATCCAATTGACTTGAGATTTTCAAATTTTTGATATCAATTTAACAATTTTTCTACATTAACACGTGATTTGGTCATTACCTATATAGGTTTAGGTGCAGCCTTCCGTCATTTATAGTGACCTGTTTCAAATCGTTTCTAACTAACATTGTCGCCTTTATCGACTTTATGTTGTCCTTTACTCCTTTTTTGTTTTTGTTATTTTCAACATGGTTGTAAAAAGCAACACGAAAAACTAAAAGAAATATATATTAAAAGTTTATGAGATTTTCGCCGTCATATCGTTTGCTTTGCAAACTTTGCTTTTTTCTTATGCTTCGACTTTACATCGTTCTCCCTTTAACGGTTTTTTCTGCTGTGGTACAAGAATAAAGTTTTATTTCTTTCTGTATATTGAGCAAATTGTGTACATAAAGTTTTTTCTTTCTTTGTTAAACTTTACTGATAATAATGTTGAAAATACTGTTTGGCTTATAGTTTTTTTATTTTTATTTTCATTTTTTTTTTGTGTTTTTTTTTCTAGCATATACAGAGAGATATAAGCAATGTCAGAATGCAGGGACTTATGTACACGTCTGCATATATGCAATACATGTGTGAAAGCATCCGGCGGGTGCCAATGTATTGCACTGTTAGGCTCTTTTTTTTTTTTGTTTTCTTACTTTGCAACTCTATTGTGTGTAAACGTGTGCTTACAAGGAGAAGAAAACTTAAAGATGTGTGAGGTTGATTTTCTTTTCACCCTCTTGCATGTAACTTAATAAATTATTGTTGTGGCGTCAACAGGATATAGAGAAGATGTGTGAATGGAAGACAACATGTTTTTGTCTTCATAAATATTTTACAAAATATACAAAAACTTTACTATTGGTTATCGCTACCGAAAAGATTTCAACTTTCTATTACGTAAAAAGAAGAAAATCTTATAAGCTCCAATCAAATAAGTTTTGTGTAACAAAAGTGTATATTTTAAATAATTAGATAAAAATTAAAACACAGAAATTTAAAATTCCATTCACAAAAAAAAAAACCTTTTTTAAAATAATACCCGCACGACTTAACTAGCGGTAAGTAAATGAACCTCAAAACAAATAAGTAAAATAATAAAAAGATAAGAGCTTGCATTTTCGATCCCTCTCGTCCATATTTACACATAGTTTCGTGTAGAACTCACGTTTGATTTAAACATATAAAAAAAAGCTCACAGCAGTATTTCAGCTAACATCGCTCAGATTATTATATGTTGTAAGCAGGTATTTTTCTAACTTTTTGGTAAATGATTTTCTTGCTTAGCGCAACTCTAGTTGGTAATGTTCGTTAAACAAAAAAAAGTATAACTGATACGGCAGAAGCGAAGCTTAGAGAATTGTGTTGATTCTTAGTTGACTGGTTTAATCTTAACCTTAGTATTTAAGTAGCTGTCAGCATCTGAAGTGTGCATGTGCTTGCGCGTAGTCATTTCATCAAGGGAGTTTTCTTTTACCGAATGAATGTAGAACCAAAACAAAAAACTTGAAATTTGCCGTGTTTTTTCTTTCTGCCAGTTCTGCATTACACACAGCACACTTCTATTCAAAATAATAAAATGCCGTTGAAGTATTTAAACACGATAGAGATTCCTTGTGTGCAACAGTTGTAGGTGGAAACTACAAAAGTTGAATGTACTTTTCACAACATTTCTCGAAAAAAATAAATAAAGGAAACTGTGATGTTCAAATTACCCGCAATTGTGATTTGTATAACACAAACCATAGATAGAAAATATAATCAATTCATTAATTCATTTGTAACGGAATGAAGAAATCTGCTCACATCGCAGTCGCTTACATGTTTTTTTATTCTTGGCAATAATTTTTTTAAAACATTTTAGGGAAAATATAATCTTAAATTAAACTAATGTGCCTGGTAAAGTTGTTTTTTTTAAAACGAGCGAATTGAAATAAGAGAAACAATTATCATTTACATTAACATTGAAGCTCTGTAAAGGTACTAACTTAACCTTTCTCTTCGATAGTTAACAGAGCTTTATATGTAGAACTGTCAGGCTACGAATGCATTGGGAAACCTAGACAACCTAAATAAAATTTTAGATATTTTTTTGAGAACGGCATCAATCTGTATACCTTTTAAATAATGTAAAAGAACTAAAATGTTTCTGTCGGGAAATCCTTTTTATAAATACTTGAAAATTTTTACGGCAGTCGATCATCAGTAAAATAGTCTATTTAAAAAACGCGTTGCGATCAAATTGGGAACGATACACTATTTTTACATGTACGTAGCGGATTTATATATATATGTTTGCATGAGTGACCAAGCAGATAAGAATCGCGACTAGACCACACATTTAGTAGGCGTGCTTGCATGGTAAAGGACTAAAACTTACCCGTTGGGCACGTGCCTACTACGTTGGGGCCACTCTCCAATTTCTTCTCTTACTTCTAAATGATGGGCCATTTAAAACAAAAAAATGGAAGTCTTTCCTTTCTGAACAATTTTAAAAAATATTTGAAATTTGCTATCTTAACACAAACTCGCTATAGAAACATAGTTAAAATTGAGATTGAAACTGGCCCACAAACGAAACAATTTCATTTTTACTAACGTTTTGTTTATCTTTATAAAAATAACTTTGGAAAGATATTGGGGTTTTCTTTTCAAGAAATTTTGTATTTTTAAAATGGGATATTCCAGATACCAACCGCGTCATGAAACGAGTTGTTACGAGAGGTAAGATTTGAATCTACCCATACGACCCGGAAACAACCGATTAAGCGAGAGAATATCGTGCAAAAGGTGAGGCAAAACCGAAAAAATCGCGCCGAAGTCGCTGGAAAACCAAAGCAACGTAAGCAACTTTCTTCAATTATCGTGGCGTTGTGTACTATGAATTCTTTCCGCTGAATCAAATTGTTGGCAAGGAATATTTTATTAAGTTTTACGATTGCTTTGAAGGTGCCGATGATTTATTATTAATTAAGTGGGCAATTCATACTGCGACTTAAAAGATCAATGTATTCGCCCCCGCCCCAAACACTCCAGTTTTAGGGTTCTTTTGAACACCGCCAACCTTTTCGGTTCGGAGCATTATACCGCGTCCGGCGTTATAAAGTGCTGGCCATACACTAGGTATCTGATTGTACAGATTGCCTCACATTTCCATAGAATGCAAAGGAACGTCTCATTCGTTCCTTGGCAGAACCTGCATGAACCGGTACCGGAAATACCCATATTTTGCAGGTGGTACCTAAACGAATTATGACCCGTGTGGGAGCCAAGCGTAGTAGGAGTTTATGTGCTGTACCGAAAGATTTAGTGAATATTTTTACTTGGCTTGGTTGCACATTGCTTCCAATAGCAATCGGATTTTTTCCGTGCCCATTGCGCTACTAGCCTGTTAGTATAGCTATTTTGAATGTCACAGAAAGGTTCGGGACATACCACCGAATGGCCAGACATCCATATTAGGCGCCCGTCATTGTGCTTGCCTAGCTTATTTAATGTATGAAGGCACTCCCAGACAACCCTGGATGTTATTATTTGCCCTTTCACAATTTTTATGGCGGCTTGACGGTAGGAGTTAAGGCAGATCAGCTCTCTCCTGCACTACCTTCTTAGGCATTCGGAGGCACATGCTTCGGAGAGTTTTGCTTGGAATACAGAGGTATAATATTTCACTGGTACGGCCTTTTAAAAACTCGGACCGCATGCCCCAGCTCCAGTTTTTCCATTCTCCAGTTTCGAACCGTCGGGGTACCATTTCCTTGCTTGCGCGCTCGGTTCAAAAGCTGGGCCGTTCCAGGCCAAGCTCGCCCGTAAGGCCACACTAAACCGGTCGACAATGTTAGCTATGCAACGTAGTGGTGCAGTATCTTAACAAAGGATTGGTCCATGAAGTTTTTCAGTACCTCTATGCAACCCCTAAGATTTCCCGGTTTTAGTTTGTCCACGTTTGACAATCGAGCGAGCCCAAACAAGACTTTTTTTCTATAGCTATCGGAAGAGGGTTAATGCCCCGCAGCGCTTCTGGGGGCATTAAGGGGCAGGATCTCATCAGCCCAGTTATGCCACTGGAAGCGAGACGATGAATTTATCTTATCGTCGTTGCTGCCACTTTTGGGTGCATAGGAAGTATCGTGGTTGTATAAAATCAGTAAATCATTTTGGGGGTTTGACTTTTGTCAAAACTGATATCCAGATATTTCGACTTATTTAAATAATCAAGGATAACATCATGTAGCTGCGTGTTGACCAATTGGTTGTTCATGTCAACCCGCTACGGACATTGCCAAATTGTGTGCATAATCCAATGTTTTGAATCCCATGTTGTTTACTTTCACCAGTAGTTCATTTCGCACTACGGTCCAGACTAGAGGAGAGCTCACCGCCGATTGAGGGCACCCTCTCTTGGCCCAGATAATCGACCACGTGACTGCTATTCCCAAAATTACGCCTCTGAAATTTAGCATATTGATTACCCAATTTATAATCATGACTGGAATCGTTTTGTTTTTCAGCGCTCCTTCTATAGGCATGTATGTCATATTATCGAACCCTCTCTGTATGTCAAGGAAAATAACGAGAGATATTTGCTTGACTCTGATTGCCCCCTCGATGATACTGCTCAATTCGTGAATTACCGGCAATCTGGCTTTGCCGCTTGGATAGGCAAACGTGGTATTTGTGTAATGGCCTCACTTCCGAATAGATTTCCCTGATAATGTTATCTAAGGCTTCTGCGATTCATTTAAGGAGAAGAAACTCAGGCAAATGGGTATACTTGCTCTTGGAAGATCCTCATTTTTGCTCCAAGCTGTCGGTATAACGTCCTCTTTGGCCTTGTTACAGTCACAGGGTTTGTATGGGCCGAAAGTTGACGTGGTCCATTTAACCCATTGCGCGTAAAAGATTTTATTAGCGAGACTGCAGCCTACCGTCCGCCGGGTTGCCAACCGAGACCTTTGGTTGAGGTGCTACTACGATGATTTTGGCAGTGTTGTTCTTTGTCAGTTTATTCGATGAGACACTTTCTCTTACTTGCACAGAGGCCAATGGGCTTTCCTTGTCGTCGGCTGCGGTTGTCGCTTGTTTCTGTGACCTTGCGGTTTTGCCACTGCGTCGCAGTGAGACCAAACCAAAACGATAGCTGGCGACAAGACCACTATTTTCCAGCACTGCTGCCGCACATTCGCCCACTACCAAGGCTAGGACCATTGTGGTCATTGTGGCCTCCCTTTGAGGTATCTTCCAGTATTCAACACTTAGATTCTTGCACTGGCCATCCGGAAATTTAAGAATATCCGTCGACTCGATGTTCTCAGCGGAAATGTCCCACAACTGCATGAGTTTGAAGTAATTCTTCTTCATGCACGGCTTTAACAAGGGCGCCCTCCTACAGCTTTAAGGCAAGCGACACTGCTATCTCTTTGCCTTTACAGTTAAGTACGAATTAAAAGGGGCAAAAAGTGAGTCAAGAACCTGAAGGAGCAATTTTTGTTTCCCCAGAGATCGCCACGTACTTTGGGTACTCTCACTTAGTGCGTAGGTACCCGTGATACTCAGAATTATGGGTTTCATTGAGTTTGATATATCATGTTGTGTTAAACGAGCAGTGGCGGAAACTACTCCAGACCTCGCAACCGAAAGCGAGGATAAAATTAAACGAGAAAAATCTAGTTGGTCTTCCTTTTTTTGGCCACAATATTACGTGTGATCCTTTTTCAATACACAAAGTTTTGACGCCTTTGTCTCCTTTTAAAGAAATCAATAAGTACCAGAAAAAAGGGCCCCAGCTACAAACTATTTTTTTAAGCGTATATATATTATGCATTGAGCATACGAAAAGGCGGCTTTTCTTTGAAAGACCAGCTATACAGCGACGCTAGTGATGATTATTTTTGGTATTTTTCAATATTCGTTGCTTGTTTGTAAAGGTTTAATTAGTTTTATATATAAAAAAGAGTATCGAGTAGTAAAAAAAAAGTAGTTTTTTACATCAATGTTTTTCGCTTATAAATACGGACGTTTTGTACAAAAATAGATCACGTTATCTTATTTGATTCCACTAGAGACTCAAATTTGCTCACTTTTTTTTAAAAGTTTTGGAAATCATTTTTTCTTTCTATACGCTGAAACTAAATTTGTGTGAATCAGCTCAGTATTAATTGGTTCGATCCAAAGATATACCAATTTAAAAAAAAGAAAGATATACGTACATAGTTATTTTCAATTCATTGGGATTGAATAGGTTGAAATTTGTATAAATTTGGTGAAGTATAGCGACTAAATTAGGTGTGAGAAGACTTTCCTATAAGTAATTATCATTTAGGTGAGATGTGTGTGCGTGCGTGCATGTGTGTTTGTGTGTGTGTGTTTTTTTTTTGCTCAGCGAGCACGAGGTAGAAAATCTTCAAAAGATACTGCTGGTCCTTAACAGCAAATACGATTTCTATGTACTAAAAACTACCCCCCCCCCACACACCCCCGCGGGACAACCGTTACGTATTACTTCGCGGAGGCTGGTTGTCGTTAGCGCGCTTCCGATGGTGGGACCTTGGTGGAATACACTATTGGCTTCCACCCCCTCTGCTCTCCACCAGTTGTCTCTCCACCCGTCGTAGCTCGACGAGGGTATTGCTAGCGAACGCGTCTACGGCATTCCAAGCTGCTGCACTACCGTTCAATAGGCTCGTTAACTCGTAATGTGGCACTTGTGTCCGCCCGTTCTCAAACCTTCAGCAGTAGAACGTTATGTGCTCTGCGTCTTCTTCCGTATCCGTGCATATCGGGTAGTTAGGCGAGCTATCGTGCCCGAACCTGTGTAGATACTTCCGAAAGCAACCATGGCCAGTTAGAAGTTGGGTGAGGTAATAGTTTACCTCTCCGTGGCCTCTTTCAACCCACACTCTTATGCTAGGGATAAGAACGAACGTCCATCTTCTTTTGGTCGTCCTTTCCCATCTCGACTCCCACATCCTCAACGAGACCCTCCGCTCCTCACTTCTTATAACGCGTGAGGGGAGCTCGTTGCCACGACGCCGTCGTCAGTCAGTGCACCCGCCCATATTGGCCACGCATACATAATGAGTGAGGTCACCACCGTGGCTATGACCCTCCTCCTAGCTGTTATCAGCCCACCCACATTTGGCATAATCCTTGCCAGTGCCGTCTGGATGCCTGCCGCTTTCTTCAGCACGTATTCAATATGAGGCCTGAAGTTGAGGCAGTGGTCAATTATGACTCCCAGATATTTGAGCGCGGGGACTGATTGCACTGTGTGATCCCCGATCCTGATCCTGCACGTCTCTGGCTTTTTTCGGCGACTCACAAGCACAAATTCAGTTTTGTGTTCAGCCAGCTCTAGGCCCACCTTGATTAGCCATGCTTTGATGCGCATGATTGCCTCGGTAGCTTTCGCTTCTATGTCTGCAATTTGCTTTGCGACCACCACTATCGCTACGTTTTCGGCGAACGCAATACTTGTTGTAACTTCAGAACGTCGTCATACATGATATTCCACAAGAGAGGACCAAGAACCGACCCCTGTGGGACACCTGCTGATACTTTATACAATTCTGTGCCGTTGTCGCTTTCATACACCAACGTACGGTTCGACAGGTAGCTCGTTATGATATCTAATATATACCTGGGAACCCGCGTTCTTATAAGAGCCTTACGAATAGCTCCCCAGTCCGCCGAGTTGAAGGCGTTTTTAACGTCCAGTGTAATCAAGGCACAGTATTTCTTGGTGCCACCTTTCCATCTGTCCCCGGCTATGGCGCCGGATGCCAGCTTTACGAGGTGTTTTAAGGCATCCATTGTCGACCGCTTCCTCCTGAAGCCGTACTGGTCATTGGATAGAGCACCATTTTTTTCGGCTACTAGCAGAAGACGATCTGATATCACTGCCTCTGGCAGTTTGCCCATCGTATCCAGGAGACAGATAGGCCTGTATGACTACGGCTCACCCGATGGCTTGTTACCTTTAGGGATCAGGACTAGCTTCTGCCTCTTCCATTTATCTGAGAAGACTCTTTCACTGAGACATTGTTACAGAAGGTGGGCAAATATCTCCGGTCTTGCCTTAATCGCCGCCTTCAGGGCCACGTTAGGAATTCCATCCGGACCCGGGGCCTTCTTTTCGCCAATTCTTTTGCTGGCCGCAAGCATGTCTTCCGTAGTAACAACCGTGGCTTTTGCTCCCTTCCAAAGCAGTGCACCGCCACTTATGGCGGCCTTTGCCGGAAGAGTGTTGTTACGATTTTGCTGAGCATGGCGGGGCACGTGACTTGTGGCCGGCTGTTCCCCTTAAGTTTTTTGAGAACCACTTTGTACGCAGTTACCCACGGATTGACGTCGGCCTCTCTACAGAGAGCCTCGAAACAGTTCCTCTTGCTGCGCCTAATGCCTGTGTTCAGTTCTCCGCGTAGGCACTTGTAGGCTTGGGCCCGACTGTTGAAGTCTGGCTTTCCCCTCGACCGCTGGACCAATTTTCGGGCTTGAAGGCAGTCCTTCCTCGCCGAACTTATTTCTGCGTTCCACCAGTAGCACGGGGCGCCTTTTTTGCACATCCTCCTTCTGGGCATTGACGCGTCGCACGTCTCGTTTATAGCATTATACACTTCGTGTACAAGCTGCTCCGTCGTATCACCGTTTATACAATGGGAAGAGAAAGACAGTCTAAAGGTTTTTTCGTAGAACGTCGTGTCGGTCCACCTCGGACCGCTGTGCGTCAGACCTCTATTTCCTCTTCCTCGCTGAGTCTCGACCTCTATAAAGATGGCTTGGTGGTCGCTGCCCGTATAGCCTTCACTGAGTGTCCACCTACATTTTTGCACGAAGCTATCGCTCACGAATGTGATGTCGATCATTGATCCAAAACCCGCTTTCCTGAACGTATGTTTTTTACCGTCGTTCATTAACGTTAGTCGTAGCATTGCAAAAGCTTCCAGAAGGGCACGACCTCTAGCAGGTGGTCCTACTGCCCCATTCCACCGCCCAGGCGTTGAAGTCCCCCGCGATTACGCCCAGTGGTTTATTGCGAGCATCCGCCACTAGCTCTAGAATTCTAGGCAGCGATAACATTTCACCAGTGATTTGTGCTCCCTTAGTCGGCATACCACCCATCCTACTCTTAGCTTGCTACCAGCGAGCAGCTTATTGGCTTCTTCTTGCGGCAGGCTGATTATTGCCGTTTGCGCGCAGCCATAGGCCTTTCTCAGGATAACCACTTCTGCGTTTTCCAGCCCATATTGGTTGTTTACGGGCTCGCATATATCCTCCGTAGAGGTGATCTCGTCTATGTCTTTGCACTCAACAGTGCCGCGTTTTTTCAGGCCTCTTACTGCCGCCTGGCCACCTAGTAGGGAGCTCACTGCGTTTTTCAGCTCGTCCGTTTTTTCTCCGTTTTTTTTCAGCTGCAACAGTAGGTCGCCTTTTTGCGTCCTTCTAATCTTATGGACCGCTTCCCCAAGCTGCTTCACTTTGGGCTCACCTCTAACCTTGTGCAACATTTCGGCGTAGGAGAGCTTGCCGGTCGCAGTTATAACGATGGCGTCCGGCTTTGTTCTCCGGTTTTGCAATGGGCGGTCTTTCATCTTCCCGCTGATCGCTTGTTGCTGGTCCTCGTGTAGTTTGGTAGGTGCGCTTCTGCGGGGCCCGCTTACACGTGGTGGCCACGTTACGATGCTTGGTTGGTGCGTCAGACTTAAGAAGAGTTGTGCGTCTCCCGCGTCTATTGTGGGCACTCTTCTTAGTTTTGTAGGCGACTGTGGCTGAGCTTGGCCGCTGACCGGCGATCGTAGCATTCTACTACTTGCCGTAAACGGTTCTCCTCGCTCAGATGACTGGCGTGAATCACGCTGTCTGCTTTTTTTTTTGAACCGGCAGACGTCGGTGTTGTTATTTTAGGTTTATTTGTGTTCATTTTCTATGCTTAACGAACCCCAACTGAGAAGCCGCTATCCGGTTCCGCTGGTGTAGTTGCTGTTAGGACTCCATGGTTATCTTTGAGAGCAGTGAGGCCATGTAGTGGGTTGACGCTAGCCAGACTAGCGTTCAGTGCCAGGTCCAGCATTAGCCAGGGGTTCATCTCAACTGGTCCTACACCCACCAACTTAATGGTGCGGCCTAGAATGTACTTCCCAGACTTGCCACTTTTTAGTCAGCATTAGCCCGTAAGCCATTTCGGCTGGATACCACTCCAACCTACTCAGGTAACGAAATACTGCCACCACCAGCTCCAAATCGACTATTCCAGATGGTATTCCGGTATACCATAATCAAGACCTTACCGGGCTCGGCCTTGATGCCTATCCATAGGCTTCGTGTAAGTGTCTCCCTCGGTGCCACCCCCATAGCAAGAGTGGGGAGCACCTATTCAAAGCGCTCGCTCGTCCTGTCGCCGAAGATTCGCAGTGTTGTGCGGCCTTTTCAGCCGCCCCTCCTCCTCAGTCGCTCTTGGTCGGGGACTGCTTATTGGTTACTGGCAGCTAGTCTACATATATAACCCCACAGTAGATTGAGCCTAGCCCTGCGCGCGCGCTCGTATGTGTCTGTGTGTGTGTGTGTGTTTTTTTTTTTTTTCTCCGCGAGCAGGAGGTAGAAAATCTTCGAAAGATATTGCTGGTTCTTAGTAGCGGCATGCACGATTCGCCATCCATGACGCTTACGTACTAAAAGCTACACCCCCACACACTTCTTCTACCATTCTCCTCCGCGGGACCACCGTTAGGTATTACTTCGCGGAGGTTGTTGTGGAGGTGGTTGTCATTAGCACTCTACGATGGTGGGACCTCAGTGGAATACACTATTGGCTTCCACTCCCTCTGCTCTCCACCCGCTGTCTTTCAAGCCGTCGTAGTTCTTTGAGCACTGTGCTTACAAACTCGCCTACTGTGCTCCAGACATCTTTGCTGGCAGTTAACCTTGCCAATATCTCACTCGGCTTTATTCGAGGTCTGCCATTCTCAAACCTTGTGCAGCGAAAGTTGCTATGCTCAGCATCTTCATCTTCATCCGTCTTCGGGCATGCCGGACAATTCGGCGAGTTGTCGTGCCCGAACCTGAACAGGTATTTTCTGTGTGTGTGTGTGTGCGTGTGTGTGTGTGTGTGTGTGTGTGT
>KK502980.1:12583-43967 GCA_000688735.1 Glossina austeni | reverse complement strand
TGTGTGTGTGTGTGTGTGTGTGTGTGTGTGTGCGCGTGTGTGTGATACTGAACTAAAGTATAATGAAGACAATATCTTTACTATAGGAACAATCCCGTCTATATGCCTTGTGGTACAAGAGTGTAGTAAGCTTGTGGGAAAATCTATAGGACTCACAAGGACTTGAGACGCAACTTTTATTTTTATCTTACTGATCAATTTCTGAATTGAAGTCTGTCCGTCTGTTAGTTTTGCTGTTTTGGTTTCAACGTGTAATTCGCAATTTTTAAAAGTTTTATGATACTTGGTCCATTTACGTTTTTTGGCTCAAGAACGAACGGCATTGCAAATAGTTCAGATCGCATATATTTTGCTACCGCTTCTCATATAAAGCCTTATTTTAAAAAGTCGATATATAACAATTGTAGCACTTGGGTACAATTCGCATAATAACTAACCTATTCCAGTAAATTAGAGCACATGGTAACTAAGGCGAGTGCGGAGGTTTTTGTTAAGTTTTCACTGTTTGAAAAAGAATAAGAGAATAATTTTCAAAAATAACACGTCTTTCAACTAAACATCACGACTTACTTTCCATTTTTTTTTTATTTCCTCCAGAATCAATGAATATTCTGCAGTCTTATTGCAAGTAAAAATTACATTTGGAGGTTGGTCGATGTTAACAGTTGAGTTTGTACTCTGTTTAAAATAAATTAACATACTTCGGAATAAAGAAAATGACATCGCATTTTATACCTAAACATGCACTCATTGCCTTTATGAAAAATATATATGTTATGCTAAATAATGGTGCAGTGATTATCAGTCCCTCCCCATCGATGGCTCACTGGAGTAATCTTTTAACCGTTTTGTCACTTCAATTTCAAAACAACAATAATTTTCCTAATATGTAGGTGTAGGGCTGTTCTTAATTTGTCAACGGGCACTACGGTTAATTCTTAAAAATATTATTTTCTTTAGTTTATGTTGAAAACAATCTCCTTCTTTTCTCTTTAGCTTAATAGATGCTTCGAATGCACTAGAATATGTTGGAAAAGACTCTTTACTCGTGCAAAATTTTTTCCACAACATTTCGTGCTTTTTCCCAAACACACCACGCACATACGGCGAGCACCCGCTGGGACTAATATTGATTTCTAATTTTCCTAATGCTGCAATAACTAATTTTGAAAAATATTTGTCTTCGTTTAAGAGCAGTTCCAAAAAAAAAAATTTTATCGCAGCTTTATCCAAACGATCTTTGAGAAGATATAAAGGCTGAGCTCCATTCGAGAGCCTTTAGCGTTTCTTGGTATTGATCATGAATTTAACTGTTGAATTATACATTTCCTTGCCGCCTATTCCGTCATTTCGCACCACGTGAACAGCAGATGCAGCAAGACTTCGATCGTCGCACTTATATAAAAAAAAGAACGCAGTTTACTGTAACAAGAAAACATATAAACACGACATTGCAAAACTTCCAAAATATTTTTCTAGAAACACGGTTTTTCAAAATGGTCTTCTACAATTTTTATTCTTTACATCTGTATCTTTACAACAACATTCTTTACCGAAGTGCTTGGGCTAATTTAAACATTCTTTATCAATAAAGTGCGCCTTGTTGTTTGGTTGAAATTCAAAGCTTTTCATTGAAACATGCGCCAATTAGACAAAAATCAATGTTTCTACATAACCCTACGCGTATTTGTATATTAAAAGATATTTTATCTTTGTCACTTCAAATTTGCATCAAAACAAGCGCCTAGGGGCTTGGTTAACAGATAATCCTTCAGGGAAATGGCCCCAGTGTTTCCATTGTTTACCGTTTTTTTTCCTCTAATAGTTAAAGGTATGCTTAATAACTTTCTCAAATATTATTGTGTTAACGCCTTTCCTTCTATTCCAAAGAAATTATACCGATATATTGCAAATTATTGCAATACGAGAGATTTCGACCCTATAAAATATAAACTGGAAAAAATAGGCCTCACTTCAAATGTCCTTATTGGAGTGATACGCCGTAAGCTGTAAGTTCTTCTATCAAACTACATTTCCGCCTTCTCCTTTTCTTTTTGTTTTTCCATAACTCCTTCGCTTGAAGTCCTTGTTCTCACGCTAAAAATTTGGTGTGAATTTTCTGAAATGTTCTTATAGACGGTGATCAATTTGAATATCAAACAATATATATTCGGAGGAGTGAAACCAACTCCTTCAGTAACAACATTAAGTAAATTGAAATCCCACTGATAGAAATATTGTCGGGCTTTTTACATCGTAGAACGAACATGATGAACTTTGAAACAAACGCACCATTATGTCGGATAAATATCTATTATTTTCTTTTTGCCAGAATTCAACCTTGCAGGCAAATTTTGCGTATCCTACTGACTAGTTTCATTAAGTAGACGGATTTTTTAACCGAAGAATAATTTGAACTTGACCTTGCTATCATCAAAATTCTTATGCAACTCGACGGTGTTAAAAAAAAAATAACATTTGTAAAAATAAATTACAGAAAATAAGAAAATCTGCTTACTGAGTTGTTGAGTCCTGCTGTACATGGTTAACGCAAGGAAAATAACAATTTGTTCCTTCGATTGGTTAAAATTTATGATAGTCTGTTAAAATCAATTTATGCTTATGTGGAAACACGTACAACTAGGGAAATGCAAAAGTGCTTAAATTGTTATTGGTAAATTTGCTGTTGCTGTAGCTGTTGCAGCAATGTCAAAAACACCCACCCACCATCCTCACATAGCGGGTGTCGGTGCCAAAATCATACGTATACTCATATAAATATATATAAAGATATATATATATATATACATCTATTTGTATGTATATATAATTGTCTCTATATACCAAATATATGTATACATATTTGTATCTATTCGATGTGTACGTACTTGTCTGTTTGTTGATGCATATTTTAGCTCGTAAGTAAACTAATATGGCATTTAACATGCGTAGGCAGTTGGTCTTTATCAAGCATGCGTACGTGCAGCTGCCTTGAGGATTTAAAAAAATGCATGTTTATAGCAATTGATGGCAATTTTGTTTATTTGCAAAATGTTTCTTAAGCCAGATAAGACGCAGAGAGGCTACAAGAAAATAACTTAAACTTCCATTTGAATGAAACCTGTAAAAATAAGTACAAATACCGTTCTTCCGTCATTTTCCTATATTTACCGCTATACGCACACAAACAAACACCTGCCTGCCTTGTTATCAAAGACAGCAAGCGGAAAATATGTGGAAACTTGTCTTGTGTTTTCTTTATTTCTTTCTCCAAAAAATTTGAGAATAAACCTATTTCGCTCTTGTTTATCAGTAAATTGCTGTTTTCACATGTACCCAAAAATATGCTCGTGTTACGAATGTTGGATATTGTTCGTAATAGTAATAGTAATAATCGTAGCTATTCCCATATATTTTTGAAAATTTTTCAATTGTTCTTCGTTTCATTTACACGCTAAATGCTTATTACGCTGAAAAACTTACACGCATACACACACATACGCATACATACAATACAATATTTAAGTAACTACAATGCTCCTAAAAGAGTATGATTAAGTTATCCATTACCATTATTGCTTTTCATTGCTGTTATGATGCCATGCATATTACGATTTATCATACATTACGGCGTTGTTTACTCTTGTTATAGCCGTTGCTTTGTCCTCTTTTTTCGTTCATGCCAACGCAAAACAAGGGGGAGCGTTTAGCTCTTTAACACCCTCATTTACATATTTCTGTTCAAATGTTAAATCCACCTAATCTAAGTGATTGCATATATAGGTAGATGTGTACATCAACGTTTGAAGTGTATATGAATGTTATAGTTTTTCATCAATTTGCATACCCACGAATATTAAGTTCCCTCAATGCTGCCGCAAGTTACCATTACCAAGCGAAAAGAAGAAAAGGGTTGAAAAGTTATTGATTGAAAAGAATGTAAAAGCTCATTTAATTTATTTTATACAAAAAATTCTGGCCCTTTTTTATTATATACAACATTGACATATGATAATGGGGAGAAAAATTTGTTTGTAAGATTTTATTAGAGCGTTTAGTTAAACCACTTAATTGTAACTCTTAACATTATCTCTAAGAAATAAGAAAATTTTTTAAATAACACGTTTCATACGAAATTGTTTCGACCCGCGGCCTAGGTACGAGCAGTTGGCCCCTATTTGATTATGTTCTACTTACTCGACTACTAACAAACAACCAAAATGTAAACGTTAGGCAATTTGCCGTTTTTTCGTTAGCTTATAGAGAAACATTCTTCCGTCTAAACAAATCATTCATTGAGTTAATACCGCAAAACGGAAACAAAGCACTCAAAAACCTTTGTAGCCTCTATGTCCCAATGATGCTATAAAATCTTACAGTTTATGCTCTGTTGTTATAAAAACTAAAAATTCCATCAGCATAAATTTATTTTGAACGGCATTTTTTATGTACAGTACTTTTTCCGATAAAAGACTTGACTGTTCTGCAAAAATGAAGTGATGGTTTTTGGACGATTTCTTTTTTTTTTTTGTAAATTCCATTTTACTTTCTATTGTTATTTCTTTTCCGCCACACAACTATTCCAAAGAGATAAAAGACATTCTTCCATCAATCAAGTATCTTAATTGGACTACAGGAGTTTCTTCGCGTGCTCACCTACTCATACGGAAGTTGCCCGTATACCGCGCCACTCACCACTGCGTAAATGTTTATTCTTTAATCCGGCGCCCGCATTTAAAACAATCTATCAGCAGTAATTTTATTGCTTCCTAGTAAAATGTACATCCCTCTATTCTCTATTCCTCTTCACTGTATCTATAATCCTTCTTATTATATGTAGGCAACATCCCATCAATGATTGCTCAAATTTTTTTTCATATCAAAAATATTGGACTTGGATAAGATGTCTGTTGATATTTTAAGCTAACATCCGAAAATATACTTTATAGAGATGATATCACTACTGAATCTTCTCGCTCGTGAGAGAGATTCCAGTTCTCAATCCAGTTCAAATCTGAAATATCAAAAAAAAAATTCTTGCATACAAAGCGGCGCAAAGTATTTTTTTAGCATATCAGTTTAATTAAATAAAAATGCTTGTACTTTACAACAACACTTTTATCCCATTTAATTTGTTATATATATATACATATTTTAATATTGTATATACCTATTTTATTAATATATATATATATATATATATATATATTATATTATATATTTAATATTGTATATACCTATTTAATTATATATAATATATATATATATATATATATATATAAGCCGTAAAGCAAGAAAAAAATTGAAATACATAAACCGTCATTTTATTTTGCTAACAAAAGCAACAATAATAACTCCTTATATGCGTTCAACGCAAAACGCAAAATCCAAAACAAAGAAAGAAATACAAAAAAAAGAAATAGAAATACATATAAGAACAACAAAAGTCCAATCGTTATGGTTATGACCAAATAATAAAAATGTAAATTTTAATGTAAAATTTATTCCCAACAATAATATTCAAACAGACAAACTTACCAAAAACATTGGCAAATATATATGAAGCAAATATGGCACGGTTTTCACAACGATTTCAGTAAATGAGTGAATGCAACTCGGTAAAATATATTCAGACATAAATTTCCATTTTTATTTTCTATATATAATTTATTTCACATAAGCATAAAAACAAAAACCTGTGCTAACTCTTATTTATTTATTTAAAGACGTTGTGAGAGTGCAGCATACAGTTTGTGTAGCACTTTGCTTTCAGTCATTGCATTTCTGATGGTTAACTTAAACCCATGACAAGCTCATAAGTAGCAAGAATTGCGATTTTCATTCTTAAACTTTGGATGAGTAGGATTCTTGCGTTGTTGTACTCTTGCAATATTCTTATTTGCGTTAAATATAGTAAGCCTAAAGTGGAAGTTTCAATGACAAAAGAAATAGTAAAAATATTATTAACATATTGCATGATAAATTCAAGTTTTCTTGGAGCGCTTGTAAGCGTATGCGGATGTATATTTCGGAAAGTGAACATTTTGTTTCTGTGAATGACTGTAACTCTTTTCTAATTGAGACTATATCCAGTGTACCGCAAGGTTCTATTCTGGGCCTCCTATTGTTTAACCTCTTCGTAAATGACTTGAGGAATTTGGTTGGTAACGACAAACCTTTTTTTGCGTATGTAGATGACACTTTTTTGCTTTATAAAGATAATGCAAATATTTTGCATAGGTTCAAAAACAAAATTAACGGGCCATTACCAAATGGTTAACTCGTGGATGATAGATAATATGCTTTGCGTTAACTCCAACAAGACTAAAGCCTTATTCTTCAATTCGCCCCGCGATGGATAATTCAACCTTGATATAAAAATATCTGCGTATTCTATTGATCTTGGAGATTCAATCTAAGCAAAGTCTTGAAGTAACACTTGATCGCAAACTCAACTTTGGCTCTCACATTGAAAACCTCTCTGCGGAAGTTTGTTTTACGCTCCGAAAACTGCACAATCTAAATTTATATCTGCCTCTAAAGATTAAACATGCCATTGCGCCTTAACTCCTTACTTACTATATACAAAAAAATCATTTGAGATTTAGTGAATATATGTAGAAGTACACGCTAAGGTACTGTAAGAAAACCCTTACAATATAAATATTTTCCTTAAATTAAAGCAAGTCTGATATCTCATTTCGTTTTCATGGATTTTTCTTTCATTTTTTGATGGGATTTGTTTTGTGAATACTAAAAAAACAACTTCAAGTTTTGTTGTAAAATAAAATCACTTTCGTTAAAAAGTGCGTTGGTTTTTTTTCAAATTCAAGGAACGTTGCACATTATTATATTATATTATTATATATATTATATTATTATTATTATTATATATTATTATATTTTATTATAAAATTATTATTTTGAGGACAGCTATAACGACACTTCCAATTTTTTCATTCTTCTTTGTAGGCTGATAGTACAATAAAATTGACCATTAAACAATTATTAACGAACTTGTGGATGGAAAAATTCGCGGGAAGCTTTTATATTTTAATGTTTAGATTTTAAAAATTTATTGTCACGCGAATCGATTCACTCTGAAAGAAAGAGAGAACGCATTCTTTCAAGATTTCCATTTGGTTTAAGATGACAACTTATGAATAAGAGTCACTCTACATGTGTATATTGATTCGACCGGCATTTCATCTAAACGACATGTGTTCTAAAGTCGCACGCGTATCTGGTAGTGATTTGAGCTTTTTCAGTCTGATTTTTTCATTTGTGCAGGATGTGCGCGAAAACTTCCATCGTGTATATATTGTAGCTTATGAGGAATGAGCATAAACCCACAAAACAGAAGTGTTCGCACTTTATATATATGAGCAAGAGCTTTGAACTTTGGTCCCAAATTTGAAGTCAATAGCTTAATTTTTGCAGCTATGAGAATGCTTACCGCAGACAGACAGACGGGCATGCTTATATCGATTCGATTAGGAATGTAAATACTTCCTGGAGTCTCTGAAGCTTCTTTTTGGGTATTGCAAATTTTTTCATAAAGTAAATATATCCCCGTCCTTCGAAGGTGGGTACAAAAACAAGTAGAAACATTACGACTACGCTGCTTAAATGCTCAAATGCTCAAAAATTCATCTGCTATAACATAAAATGAAGAATGTAATAAAAATTAGAGATTTTAGTGATATAAAATTTATTTATGGAAAAGTCGTATATGGTGAGAAGTCCAAAACATGCACTAAATTTAGTATGGTTCACGTATTCTTTTTTTTTTTAACTTATTACGCTTCACCTTATTTCTTTATAAAATACCAAAAGTTCCTCGTAGTCAATGCTTATACGTAAAAGAATATCCAAAATATAAATCAGAATGAATCCTTAATATTCCTTATTCATCAAGTATGCCACAATGTTATATTCTTCCAATTTTTGTCGGGAAGTACGTAAAATTGTGGTGTTTTTCATAATAATTTTTTTCAAAGTAAAGCGTTGCATAGACAGTGGCCATAAAAGTAATCCAATCCACGCTGTTTTCAATAACGTTTAACTTGAGCACTCAAATACGTAGACAGAAATTATATAGACCGTCTCAAATCGGTTTAGAACTCGATTCTGAATCGATTGATATAATAAAAATTGCGATTTATAAAGAAGTGGTCTTTTGATTTTATAAAGAAGTGGTCCAAAGAGCTTAATGATCCCTATGTTACGAAAAAGCTGCACATGTATTTGGTAAGACCAGTACTTGAGTATGCCTCTATTATGTGATATCATTCCTATAGGTTCTATGTAGTTTCAATTGAATCTGTTCAAAAGCAATTCTTGCTGTTCGCCCTAAGGTATTTGGGTTGGGACTCAAGTGCCCCCTATGAAAATAGGTTGCTTCTGTTATCCTTACCTTCACTTGAGAAACGTAGATTTATTCTTGGCGTTTTCTTCTTAATCAAGATAATAAAAGGTACTATAGACTCCCTCGCATTACTTGGGGAGATAAGCTTTAATTTTCCTAACCGCTTCTTTATTAAGCTTAGTCAATGTAAGCACAATATGAGCTGTTTAGCCCGCTCAGAGTTGTTTGCAAGAACATAAATGATGTCTATCACTTATTCTCAATATCGGATTCTTTAAAGTCTATTAAAGCAAGTTTGCTTACGCGCGATTTACCTATGTTGTACTTAAACTAACTTGCATTCTTAAATTCTCATTTTTTTTTTATTTCGAAAACTAAATAGTGTTGTTAACATTGTCGGATGGCAAACTTATGCATGTTTGCAATTTTTGAGGGGTTCCCTTGCAACCTTGATTTGTTCTTGTTGTGGGTGTGCTTCTGGGCTAGCTGTGTACATGCTTTTTTTTCTTTCTTATTTATTTATACATGAATTATTATTGTAAGTTACTTTGTTTTTATTATTCTTTTTTCACATCTTCCTATATATTCTATACTAGTTTTTAAAATAATTATTATAAGATTTACTATTAAAATTTACTTGAATTCGACTGTTAATTTGGCTTAGTGGAATTTCATGTATAAGTAAGTAAATAAATAAATAAAATAAATAAAACCGTTGGCAGCTATTCTCCCCACTGGAATCAGCAGATATTACATATTCTGTGCCTGTTCAAGCAAGGATTTTTTATTCTTATAACGATACCAAAGAAATGGACGTTTTCGCGCACAAGCTCAAAATCCTGGTTGTCTTACCTACACGGCATTTGCATTTCGCCTAAAACATGGAACAAATGGTGGCTAGTCATGAACAATACATAAAGTAAACAATTTTTCCTATATCTTTTGAAATTTTCAATATTTCATTGATCAGAAAAAGTCGAAAATTTATATAAATTTATATAAATTTATTGATTATTTGATACTAAAGAAACGTAATTAGATTCTTCCAAGCCATGAAGAAGAAATCTCCAATTTAATGTCTTTTTTGCGATTAAACAATGTGTTGGTATATACCCTTTAATGAGGGCTTAAAACAAAGAGGCGGGTCGATGTAAACTGGAATTTCCTTAATCCGTAAAACTTGCAAAAGTTTACTAAAAAATTAGACAAAGCCAACTAAACTACTTCCGATTCCAATTTCATTGTGTTATTAATTTGGGACATGGCATTTACGTATGGCATGCCCGTCAATATATTTTTCATTTCATTTTCATTTATTCATTTATTAAGTAATCATAAAGCCATAGGCCTAGTTATTTAGATATATTTCATGTGCAAAAACAAATATAACGTGAATATACAAGTCAGATAGATAGCTTGTAATATAATTATCTCGCTCCATAAGCTCCGCAATCATCCATTCTTATCAGCAAAAAAATATAGATTATGAATTTAGCTGTGCAGTCAATTTTCTTCCAAACGTATTCAAAGAATCATGGAAGGATTTCAGAGCATTAAGGCATTCCAATACCTAGCAATACGAACGGTAAAATATCTTTCGGCTGGTGAGTTAGACAAACGTGATATTAATATGAAAGGGTTTTTATTCGATGTAAAGAATTGCAGTCGTTCAATTAGGCTTAGAATGATTGAATGGATTTGTAGAAGTAGATAGGCAATGTGAATTTTGTATAATCGAGAAAGGAAAACTTGAAGAAAGAATGAGCGTAAGCAGAGATATGGTCTGTAAGTTGGACGATATAAACAAAGCGTAGGTAAGTTTACTAAATAAGCAGGAGGCGTGTATTGATTTTTATGGCTTTTTTTGTCTAGCTCTTAGTATTTGTATTTAATATTTAATATGTAATATATATCGCAATATATGCGACATATATATAATATATAATTTAATAAAAATAAACGATTGATCTAATAAAACTGCTAATAGGACTGATCTCATAAGTCTCTTACAGTTCAACCACATAATTATACGATAGCCTAGAAAGGTATTTTAACGACGTGACATAGTTTGAAACTTTAAATATGTGTATATAAAAAGCATAGTTACATTCCGATCGAAACAAGAAACATTTAGAGTCAATTTTACCTTACTAGGTAAGCTGTTCCACAACTTTGCAGCATTAATAAAACACGGTCTTGAAGATATAAAGTAGCAGTAGCAGTATCTATGCTATGTTATTAATCCTTTACAGTTATATAATATTAACACGCTGGGTTTTTGAAGGTTACATCTGCGTTATAAAGATTTGAAAAAAAAATCAATTTTGTTACACTGCAATATTGGGTGGTCAATTTTTTCCAGTTTTATACAGGTAGAACATTGGTCATAGAATATGAGTTAAAATTTTTATAGATTTATCTACTGTAGTTTATGAGTAACAAGCAAAAAACCCATTTTTTATTCTTTTTGAAAAACAGAGGTGTTCTCAGTTTACGTGATGCTGTGGACGTGTTCTTCCACCGGCTTGGCCCTTCTTACATATCAATCTGCGCGTAAAAAATTCTTATCTTCTTAGCAAATTCGAAGTTGATAGTTTCATTTTTGGGGCCAGTAGAATGTTTACAACCGATATTACACAGATGAACAAACGGACAAGCTTCAATCGATTTAGAATTTGAAGTTGGTTAAGAATATAAACACTTTGTGGGGTTGTTTATTGACATTTAAAAAAGATTTTTATATCATTGCGTTATGCTCAATGTAAACTCCAGGGCACTAAAAGTGTTTGCTGTAATTATTATATGTATTATGTATTGCGTATATTGCATGTAGATTAGAAGACTGCATAAAAGACATAAGTACATGTTTTAATATGACCAATCGCGGAGGAGATGTCTGTTATTCGTATCACATGGATAGACAGGAAATAAATGGATGGACAGGAAATAGTGGCCGCAATTTAGTGGATGTGTGCATAAATGGACAAGGGTTATATACCTTTACTGACTGAGCACTCGCTATAGCTACGACCAAAGAAAACCCTATCCCACTCGTGACCTGAATCCGCGAACACTGTCTTGGTAGTCACATTTCTCACTCACTCGACAACTTAAACGAGTAATTGACTTATATTCGATTATCGTATTGCATAACATTATCCAACTTCTCAATGTAAACACATCATCTTTTGCCTAAAAGTATTGTTTTCTTCACTGACTTTACGGAAGAGTCCTGCTGAAATCCCAAACTATAATGAAAAATGGACACGATTCTGTATGAAAAAATCATAATGCAAACTAGTTGAACAATATATACGACGTCCAATTCAAGGTTACCAGCATGACTCAGTGTATTACAAGTTGCTTCAACACAACAAAATCGTCATTAAATAGCGCTACCAGAAGCAAGTGGTGCAATCGGGACGATCGTTAAAGGTAGAACTTTGGCAAAGGATTGAAACCCATAATAAAATAGTTTCTGTGGATGCCAAAGTTCGGCCGCGTTGTGACAAATCCATATAAGAAAATATATATTTCAAATTAGTTGGAAGTAAAGGTAAGGAGACGTTTTTGTAATGTTACCATTTCAATATTGTTGGAACAAGTGCCGGAAAATATCTGACCCAAAGCAGTAATAAGCGAAACAGTAGATTTTTGCAAACTGTCAGGTAAAGCAAACATTAATAAACATGATGAGTTATATTAATTACGTAGAGAATTCTCCCTCGTATCCTACATCCTTAGGAGAGGCATTGAAAAAGAAATTCGAACAATTCAAAAAAAAAACCCAAACGTAAGACGAGTGCATAACGTATTACGTCTTACCTCGAAATCATATTCCCGAGCTTGTATCACAACAAGAAATTGCCAATATTAACAAGTACTCGGAAATCTTACTTAAACATCGCCTTGCCCTTGGCAGTTGCTATCGATGTCAAGCACTACGTCTTTCTTTGTTTTGGAGGAACCTTCCCGCAAATTATTCCTCATTGACAACGGTGCTAAGATATCTGTCACTTCATCATTTTTTTACTGCTAGTAGTAGTCTAGCCCAGATATAGTGATATAGTGAGCCTATAACTTTGCTTTGTTCAAATAACAACGCTTTTCTCGGCTTTTTTAATCGCTGGCTTTAAGATTTTGATGTTCTACGCCATTTTTATTTATTAACTCGTCCTAAACATGGATGTTTTGTTGACGGACAGGCAGTAAGTTACTGTAGAAGCATTAGTAACCGTCAACAAAAATCAAAATCCGCGTCACAGACTTCTTGAAGAATTACATGTGGTTTGAAACAACTTAGTAATAAAAAGCGTGAGGCATGTTATCAGAAAGAAACAAACCGTCGACTTGTATGCGCCAGACCATGAATTTATTGATCTTAAACGCCCTAAACAAAGTTAATAGACAGGCTGATTACGAATACGAATCAATAAGATCGCCCAATAAGATCGATCCAAATCACATCATCCACAACCGTTCAATAAATGACTTTTGGATAATATCCTTAGAAACTTGTTACCAAAGCGAACAGTGGTCCTGCTTACTCTTCGCGCGTAATAAGTAACTCACTATAGGAGCGTACACCAGCCATGAAATCGAAGAACCAAGTAAACTGCAAATAGCCATAAAAAGCTCAAATTATTGAGCTAAAGCACAATGTAACTTCCTAAAGAAAATGAAAATTTACTTTCGATCGAGAATGCTTTTAGACTCATTGGTCTTTAATTTTATGTACTGCGTTGCACCGTTGCTATCAGAGCCACACTTATTCTATAACAGGATAATTGAAAATTAAAAAGTTTTGTTTTCTTTTTATGCCAGCTCCCAGAAGTAAACTTTCTAAATGATTGTCATTCTAAGGCATGACATTCAAGCGAACAGAAAAGAAAACAAACTAAATTCTTACAGGCAAGCACCATACTGATGCTTAGAGTCCATACACTACATGTAGTTACAGACCTGCATACACACACACATATATATATATATTCCAGATTTAACTTTGATTCGATGATACCGTCGCTGTGTTGCAATTATCGAGCAAATAAGTTTTCGGCACGTCCTTTACAACTACTACGGATTCAGTAAAAGCAACCTTAATGAATCCTTTTGTCGTTAGTTTCTAAACATACATTCGTTATTGTACACAATATTCATTTCACTTACTATCGCATGGGCAAATAAGTCAAAGGAGAACCAGATGGTTGACATAAACACGTACGTTTAGAAAAACTATCCAAATTACAGTTTAACGATTAATATTATACTTGAGTTCATAGCAAAAAATTGTAACCGGATTGCACTTAAAATTTAGAAGTTCTCTAATCTGAGATATGGAAGCTTTCTCGCTTTATTTCATTGGTACTGCTTCCACAGGTATATAATTGAAGAATCTGCATATCTGTCGGTTCATTTCAGTGGCACTCCCTTCATGTACACATTATGAATATCGACGTAAAAATACGAAACGAAAAACGATAATCGATACATAAGATTTGCATGATCTACATTGAGACATAAGAATATTGACATTGAAGAAGACGATCTAGCAATATCTTGTTAAGATTTAATATTTCTATTTACCTACAGGTATCAAAAAATTTGTAAAGGAAGTACTGTAAGCAATTTAAGCATTTAAAGAATGTTACCCCGATTTGATATGTAAAGATTAAATTTAATTGTTCCATTGACAAAAAAAAAAAAACTGAGCTGTTTAAATATTTATCCTCAATGTCAAAAGAACCATTCCGCGAGCTCAAAAATCATGTCTTAGAGATGCACTAACTTATTGTAGAAAAGGCACTATCAACATCTGTTGCAATCTATTGAATCAAAAATATTTTGAAAAATGTTACTAGATTTTGAAATGAGAAAAAATTGTTGTTAGATGTTTATCACGTTTGTTGCTCACATATTGACGAAATTTAATAAATGTTTACGCGCTACACAGCGAAAATTGTGAAAAGGGAAAAATGACCTGAACATTTCAACGGGTGTTAAACGTGTATTAAGTGAACGGCTAACTTTTTATTTGTTTTAATGCAATACTTCGTTTGCTTTCATGATGGACTACCAAAATATTATATCCTAAGCCACTTCACGTAATCCAATACTTTATTTATTTTCATGATAAACTACCAAAAATTATACATTGCTTTCACGTAAAGGCATTTTCTTAATAGAAATGCTTAGTTGGGAACGAGTCCAAAAAATGACCGGTCCAAATTTAAGAAAATGAATTTTCTTGTGAAAAATCTTACCATTCTTGACTTATTTTACGTCACAAGGGACTACAAATTGTCATACAACGACTTATTTTACATCACCAGCTCATATGGAGTAGGATGCAAAATATAGATTTATATCAAGTTATCTTTATAGGGCAGTTTATTTCGAAAACATTAAAACTTAGACTGAAAGACCTCCTTTTCGTAGAAGCGGTTTCATAGAACAAAATTCAAAAAATTGTCCTATGCAAGCCAAATTTTCCACATCTGTTTGGTATTTATTGTTGAAAAGAATGAGTTAATAGACTAATCAAGGCATTGTCCATCGCTGGCTACTATTTTTTGCACCTCTCAGGGAATTTTCGAATTCTAGTTCGAAAGGTATCTCTTTAGGATGTTCCCAAAAAACCCATATTTGGGTATTATCAAAAGAACCGAAGTACTACACGAGCAAAGAATATCTAATTTACTATTAATCAGAAGGATTAATGTCTGCTGATAGCAGCGAGAATGACGAGACCTTCCAGGTTACAACTGCAAACATTTTCTAAGCGACTTTTTTAATAAGGGTTGAAATATCTTCATGCTGAAAACTGACGATATCGCGACTTTTGTCATATCATGCTTATTTTTTGTTGCCATTGTATCAGTCATTCTTGGGTCCCTAATGGTGATTTCATTTGGCTAAAACAAACCATAATATACCACGCTCAGCTGACACTCTCATATCGGACCGCACTGGATATTCAAGTTTATCGTATTATTGGTTGGCACACTCCGTATCATGCTGATTTGTTCATTGTTTATCACTCGTAAGAATGCAGCAGCGCTACCTTTTAAATTAATCAGGAAAAGTAAAAATTCCTGTAAATGGCCTTTTCTTGGCATAGAACAACACCTATTCAAAGCTCCAACAATTTATGTTGTGTACGCATTAGTGTGACAATTTAGAGTCTTGCGAATAGCTGGAAGACAGTAATTGAAAGTGAAGAAAAGTCACAGTGTTATTCTGAGCCCTACATCAGACAAATGGACAAATAAACTTAAATCGATTTAAAGAAAATAATCTTGATTCAACCGGTATCTCTGCCTTAAACCCTTTCGAACGTTCTGTCTGTTCGCACATACTTAATATATCCCGTAAGGTGGAGTAGACAAAATGTAGAAATATTCTTTACAATCAAAGCACAACTCTATCGATTATGATAGGGAGTTCGAAAGATAGAAATGACTATAGAAAACTTAGATCAATTTTAATAAAAGTCAATTTTTTTTTTTTTTTTCTTTTTTGGTGGAATGTTTTTATGCTCCGTCTATGACGAACTCTTAACATAAATCATATTATATAGTAAGTTATTATATATAACTTTGACTTATGTGATAAGTATGGTCTCTTCTATTAAAAAAACCCAAAGAAACCTACGCGTGTTTAATTTTAAACACACCCTACATAAATACAAGGCAAGTTATTTGTTTCTTAAATTTATCAAATAAATAAAGTTTCGCTAAAAACTTATTATGTTACATATATATATATATATATATATATATATAAAGAAATGGAATGAAAACCAATAGTGTTTCACTTCTTTTGTTTTAAACTCGTACACCATAAAATACATATTGAATATTTTTATGGAAAGCAAACGTTAAATTTATGTATGTATGCCTTGCCATCGTTTGTATTAAAAAATGTAGGGGTGGTGCAATTAAGGTGTGTATCATTTCCGAATAATTTGCTGATCGGCTATGATTATTAACATTGAAAACTCCACCACCTTCAAGCTTTATTATTCAAATCCCTTTTCTTTAAAACGATATTTCTAAAATTTGGATTGCCTGTAGTTTTATATCTAATGATGAACATAAAGAAAGAGATTTAGAAGTTAATAAAAAAAACCAACTATAATTTTAGGTATTACCGGCGCAACTTACTGCGGGCAAGAAGTTCAAGTAAGTGAAGCAAGCGATTCAAAAAAAGCTATCAAGTAAGGAGATTATATTCATTGGGGGCCGAATGTTTTATACCCAAAAAAAAGCAAAAAAGGGAATTTTCTTACCGTATACCCCTCAGTGGGCGTGGCCATTGTTTTTATTTTAGTAGAATATACATAGAAATATACATGGATGTCTGTTGTAATTTGTAATCAATATAGTAAAAAACCCAGAAAAAGGAGCCATTCTTTATATATGCTGCACTGAAGGCTTTGACCAATTTACGGTATCACTAAATACTTTGGTCAGAATTAAAGGCGATAACATAATTTTTGCGAATGGGTGACCGTTTACCACAAATATTAAACAACTAAGTTGACGCCCAGGTGGACAGACGGACAAACGGACATGCTTAAGTGCATATCGAATTAGACAGTGGTCGAGAACTATGATGTTCTTTAGCTTACTTCTGGGCATTATAAAGGTTTTTCCAAACATACGATGTTAATATCGAGTGGGCGTGGGCGATTTTTTCCACGTTTTTGAGGTTTTCAGAGTTCCCTTCTCGATGAAGGATTCAATCCTATAAAAGACAAAAAAATTTTTTGAACAATACACCTTTGATTATACTCTACACATTTTGTGATACAATGGTATATTAAGTTTGTGCACCTAGAAGGACTTGATATCGACCCTCTTTTATTATACCGATCGATTCGTAATCGTTTTCGGTATAGATATAATCTGTTTCTACGTGTGATGTCACTCCATATAACCACATGTTCAGCTTGCAGGTCGCATGAATTAATAAAAAGAAAAAGCTCATTATAAAAAAAGGGAAGACATTCAATAGAAACGCTTAATTATAATTTTGCCATTGTTTACTTCCTTGTTTACCATTTCATTACATGTTGTAGCGATGTATGCATTACGCTATCACTGTGTGAAATTTATAAACCCGATTCTCATAACCACAAGCACAATAGAAATCAATCGAAAGCGTTTCTCACTTCTTATGTATTGAATTAGCGCATTCCTAAGCAATTTCATTATTGGCAGACAAAACGACCGTAGTTATGCAACAATAAAACTCGGTCAACCTGTCTTACCTGGAAATCTAAATATTGGGCCTTAAAACTTCAACTTTTACCAAATTTATTCTTGACATAGTGTTTGTTAGTTATTTTCACTGGAACTCTGTTGATTGGCAATAAGCTGATATTGTTGGATGATGGCCATGTCCTTGTCAGCCAGTCAGTTACAGAAATTGAAAACTTTGTAAGCGCTTCTTAGGTGCCTAACGCCCTATATATGTATTATATCTTAACTAGGTGTTTGCTTTGTTGGCTTGCATTTTCGTAAGCAACTTTAAAGTATTGACACGTGGCCATGTTATTTAATTTTTTCTCCTTTTGCCCGTTTTCGTTAAGTTCGATAGAAAAAGTTAAATAGTGAGAAAAAAAGTGTTAACATGGCGAGGTACGTGCCGAAAAACTTTAATTCAGAAAAAGTTTTACTTGTTTTTTTTTTAACATGTTTTCAGCAATTTTAGATTAATGCTAGGAAAACGCAGATAAGTCACGCGAAAGTATGTATTGAGATATTTTCCTTAATTTCAACCTTAATTTTACAAATAAAGTAAAATTGGCGATGCGCAAAAGAATATACACAAAAAGAAAATAAGGGAGACAAAGAGAGAGAGAGAGAGAGAGAGAAAAGAGAAAAGCAATGGGTGTTTTCCACTTATCGCCTTTCATTACAGTTAATTAATGACTATTGAAAGTTTGAAAGATTTGAACTAATGACGTTAATTAGGCCCAAAATAAATAAATACAAAGCACACACAAAGCATTTTTTCCAATTTCTTTCACTGACAATAAAAAATTTCATTTGTACAAAAATACATTTTTTTTCTTCTATTCGTAGTCCTTTTGAAGCGGTAATCGCTTTTGATTAAATAATTCATTCGATATTTCGTCCAATCACCAGTGTATCCATGTTGTTATTCCATACGTAACAAACACTAGTATTTTCTTTTCGGGTTGCAGTTTGATTATTGGAAAGAGTGTATTGTGGTTTACCGTATAAATTTAACTGACATCTATCTAGGTTAAATATCATGTCGATAGTTAAGTAATTAATGGCATAGGCTTGTTCAGTTTCATCTAAAAAATTTTTTAATTCTTCAATCGAATAAAAAAGGTTCCACCGGATGGTGTTTTTATTTTCGTTGATTTGCGAAAATTGCCACAAATCGGACGGATCTACATCAGGCGTTTAGGGAGTTTGCGGAACGAAAAATTCGAATTGATTTTGAAAAAATCTCGTAGAATCAATCCAAAATGGGAAAATGGATTTTCATAACATGAAAACTAGGAGTTGTCTATCTAAAATTCTGGCGAATAGCATTACGCAAGCGACGCATAACACTTGAATAACACTTGTTGTTAACGTTTTATTCCTTCCGAACGAATTTTAAATGTATCCCATCACAGTGATCGCGAAAAATTTTTACTACTTCGTGATTGATTTAAACTACATATAATTTATATGTTTTTATCATTGGTTGACATTATAAGGCACTTGATTCTGGTTAACATTTAATTAATTATTATTCCAATAAAAATGTCTTCTGGCCGCAAACAACCGAAACAATTTTTCATATTAACCAAACAAACAACTCAATGACCAGATGGTTAACGGATGTCAACTACTATCCGAGGACCTGTTAAGGCAATTCATTAATATTGTAACCAACTACTTGTTCGATTTTTAGTTTAGTTTTATCCTTCATGGAACTAAATTCGAATGAATGACCTTCCATTTAGCGAGAGTTAATACTTTCGCTTTTATGGTATACGCGAAATACTGCCGCGGTTAGTAAAAGCAAGACACTAAAAAGTATTCGAGTTAATGCAAGAAAACCATAAAAAGGGTCTATTTAAAAATGGACCAACCGACCAACACTTTGTTGTGTCGTTATAACAACAGAAAGAGTTGCTGCTTTGTTTTGTACGTTCACAACAATATAATTAATTAATTTTTTTTTCATTTTTGTTTTTCACTTTCATCCCTTTTCGTGCTTTTTTTATAACAAATGAGCCAACATGGAAAAATGTTTCCTCTGCCGTTCACATTCGTTATCTTCGGCATTATCATCGTAAATAAGTTGATGCTCTTTTGAGTTTTTTAACTGTTTTGGAAAACCGAGAAATATACTTTCAAAATTCTCATTAAAAGCTAAGTATTTGATCAAATTGTTTAAATCTATGTCACTGTGTTCCTAAAATCTTCAACTAGCTGCAAAATTATGATAAATATATAGCTTATAGACGGAACAAGTACCATTCATTCTAGGCTAATTGCTGTCGTTTACAATGACTTAATGTAATCCGTGTAAAGAACCAAAACAATTTAAAGTAATTTCAAAATAGCTAACCAGAGAAAAATTTCGTTTAGAGTTTGGAATATTCATAACACCTACCTAATCATGTTTTAGAAATTCTGTGTTATACAGTCTAGCTGGGTGGCTATTCTGGGCCTAATATATATATATATATATATATATATCATCTTAGACGCCCTTTGTGTATCCTTCGACAAACATCGGCCTGATGAAATTATATACCGACACATTCAGGGTATTTATAGCAGAGTTTAATCTAAAACCTGGTCAAAGTAAATACCGCAAATAGTTGCAACGGGACAACCAAAATCAACCTACAGTTTGCAACGGACGGGAGAATATCTTGTCGTGTATATATATAGATTTACGATAATGGATATCAAAACTTCTTCCGTATGTTATTTTTTCTGTTTTTTTTTCCCTTTCTTTTTATTAAGTTTATCTTCCCGTTATTTATGGTTTCATTAGAATTGGTTTTTATGTGTTTTCTAGCTGTTCCTATGATTTTATCGCTGTTTATTTTAAGAAGCAGAAGCAGGACTTTGCAAGGGATAAAGAAAAATTACAAAAGATAAAATATTAATGAGAAAGTTAAGTAGAAATACTCTACGCAAAGCAAAATTCTCTATGTAATTACTAGAATTTTTTGTATAAAATAGTTAAGATCGCATAGGATAATCTAGTGAAATAATATGAGTGAAATCAAATATCGCTTAGTACAATAGTAAAACATGCTTTGACAAAGGCTTCATTTTATTGTTAATCCTTCTACTGCTACTACTTTAGGCCATTTTATAAATCCTCTTTAATGCGTACATTCTGCGTAAAAAAGGAAAGAGACAAGTTTTTCCCGATCATCTTTTGCAAGAACATCTTCCTAATTAAAATTGCTTGAAATGCATTTGATGAATTCTATTAAAATCTGGAGGGAAACAGTCACATGCCAGTCGCATGGGTGCTAACTGTTTCGTGTAAGAAGCGATTTAAATCCAAGAAGGGAAAATTTATTAAATTTTTCAAATTTTCATAACTCCTAGGACCACACATTGAAGACTACTTAAGTTATTTATGTAGGTCGTATATATAGGTCTTGAGCGGAATTAATACATCTATTTCGGCGTGTCGCTATTTAAAATATTAAATTTCATGTAAAATTTTTAATTTTTTTTTTTAATTTTCTTTAATTTAACTTTGAAAAGTATAGATGCTTACATATACTTTGATTATTTTTTGACTTGAAAAATTGAGAAAAATTTGAGAAGAATTGTTACAATATATATTTTCAATATATTTTTCATCATTTTCTGCAACTTTTTCCCGTCTTTCTGGCAACATGGCAATACCGTGTTGAAATAACTTGTATTGGTTTAACAACCATCCAATCATCGACCCATTTTCGCAATTCTTTAGTATTTCGAATCCGCATGTCAGCCAAGCCATGCTGCACCGACCTGAACAAGCGGTAATCAAAGGGCGCCATGTCCGGTGAGTATGTTAGGTGCGGCGGAAAACCCACCTTTCTACACCATCGTCAGCCACAGAAAATTTTTTTTTTGGCCATTTTCCCTCCTTTTCGATTTCCGTACTTTATTTTTCAGCAATATATGTCGCTAATGCAAGCACCTACATCAAGTAAAGAAAGCTTGGATAAAGTTGATATAATTTTTATAAAGTATTAATTCAATTTTATTAGCTTTTACTCAATTTCTCTTTATTAAAATTCCTAGCTTGAGTGCGAAAATTAATTGAATCAGGCCTAACAGCCTTGCTCGACATAGTACATAAAAGATTTCAGTTAAGTTCAAGGAATTATTTTTGTATGTGTCATAGCGTTAGATTTTAAGTTATAGATATATATGTATATCTACCTCGCTGCGACACAATACTTGGGAGCGTGTAAATCGTATTTTTATAAGGACACTAAGTTAAAATTTAAAGAAGACTAGGTACGAGTACTAAGAAGAACTTGTATGAAATGCAGCAAAACTATATTTAACCCTTAATTGCATGAACTTTGAATATTAAAATGTTTTGAATGTTAAAAAATGGTTTCTTGTAGGAATGTAGTTTCTTGTAGGTTACGCAAAAAATAATTTAAAAAATCCTGGTAATAATATTGAGTATTTATTCTGAACAAACTGATATGTACACTTTTCGTAACCATATGCGTTTATTACAAAAATTATTGTTGATGTAGACAAAGGGTCATAGATTTGTATTATTTATTAGTATAGGAATTTTCATATTATTTATGAATGAAATACAACGAAGCAATTGCGACTTTTAGTGCGACACAAAGCAAACTTGGATTTGGTGCACCCAGTTCGTGAAAATCCTTTGCAACCTGAAAGTTTGCATTTATTTTTAAAACTGCATCTTTCTTCATCATCCTCTACCATCACTGCGTATATCTTTTGGCGGGACAGGCTTCGTGGGACCCTGGCATTTTCTTACTTTCCTTTTATAGATTACTGATTTTATTCCCATCATACTTTTTATAAAAGAGTAACGTTTCTGCAAGTTCTGATTTATAATCACTTAGTGTAAGGTGTGTGTTATTTTTTTCATACAATACCCTTGAATTGATCACCGCCATATAAATAATTGTGATAAAATAATCTATAGGACAACTTGCAACTTTTGGTTCCGCGGCATTTTTCGCAACATTGCCTATGTAACAAACGTATAATGCAGATAATTGGCAATATACAGTGTTTCCAAAAAAACCGTCCTATATCCAATATAATTTTCAAATGCAATATTAAACATTGATAGCGTACATGATAACAGATGAGAAGTATTTTTTTTTTTAATAACGTGAATTACTCCTTTCAATTTTCGCAATAAACTGTATATAAACGTACAAACATAGACAAGGTGATTCGAAATTCGAGTGTGATCAGATTTGCATATAACATTTACGCTTCAATAAGTATTTTTCGCTGCGAAGAACGATCAGATGGATTTATGAAGTATTTACACTAAGTTTCAAATTACAATTTGCTAAAGATTACAGGTAGCCATCTCTTTCCTATTGCGGGTGTACCTGTGTGATGTTCGCGTCTATATCTCCATTGAAGTTTAGAACGATCGTTATTTATGCATGAACATTTATGCATTACATGTCACGATTACTATAAAACTATAACAAAGTTTTTTTCTTTGCTGTGGTTTGGTAACACTGTTTTTGACATATGTGTGGAATTTTGTGTCAATATATTCAATTGCTGCAGAGTTACACGTACAAAAGTGAATTTTTCAATTTCAACGAAACAACGATTTCTGACTACGAAAACATCGTAAAATGCATAGTTCTGGGAGGTGAGATTTTCATTTATGCGACGACCCACAAACAATTCACCAAAAGATGAACCAAGACAACAAGGTAACAGTTTGCTTCGATTGTTGCGGTGTTGTCGTTATATTATATTAACTCCTTTCAATAGCCCAAAATACAAGAACAGACGACCAACAATAGGCTTCAGTGTAGGACGGGAAAATCTAAGTTTACTTAGAATTTTCGTCTGGCGAATGTATAAAATGAGTCTGCAAGTAAGTTTAAATAGGTTTGTGGTAAAATCAAATGTTTATAAAAAAGAAATAATAATATTATACATAGAGTCCTTAGTCCCCGTACTACTTTTTCCTGTCTCTTTTTCAACACATCAATTCCGCGTTGAAACAACGTCTCATTCATTGAGGTTGCCCGTAATTTCACTAATTTGTTCTTTCGCCCTTATAATCATATTAATATATTTTCTGTATTATAATATGGTTGCGTGTATTTCGATCAGCGACATACAAAAATGACAATGTATGAACACTCAAAATTGCATTTTCGATTGATTTCATTACATTTGTTGTTTGATTTCAAGAGATCTGCCAACATCCCAATTGTTGCTTCTGGTTTCAATGGTTTAAAAGTGGTCATATTGATGGCAATGACGAAGAACGACCTGGAGAACCAAAATAACCCAAAGACCATGCAATACTTATTGAACCCAAGTCGAAGCCCAAGTCAAACTCTCAAAGAATTTTCGAACAGTTTACTAGTAGATGGATAAACTGTCTCTAGACGTTTAAGTGCAATGGACAAGATCCAAAAGGAGGGAAATAGGCTACCATACGCACTGACTGAAAGTGCCATTTCGAATTGTTCCAATATTACTGTTTCATTGCTTGCCAGGCAAAAAAAGAAGAGTTTCTGTGCGATGTATTGTGACTGACGTTGACAAGTGGATCTTCTACGGCAATCCCAAGCGCAAAAAATCGTGGGTTACTCCAGTAGAGCCATCCACATCGACGCCGAAATGGAATATTCATGGCCATCAAGTTTTCCTGTGCATATGGAGGGATCAGCAATGTGCAGTGTATTACGAGTTGTTAAAATCGAATGTAACTGCAGATAACTACCGACGTTAATTGAATAAATTGAACGATGTATTGTTGGCAAAAAGAGCAGCAATACCGGTTAACGTACGCAAAGTCATTCTCTCGCATGACAATGCTCTTACACACGTTGTAAGAGTTGTCAATACACTGTTGCAGCTCGAAGGGGAAGTTCTGCCGCACCCAACATACAACAAACTATTTCAACACGATATCGCCAGAAAGATGGGCTAAAGTGGTAGAAAATAATGATAATTAATATACATTGTAGGGCGTGAGTAGCCGAATAGGTAAAGGATCGTGGCTAACAACTCAATGGAAGTTTGGGTTTCAGGCGAGCATATTATCTGAGATATCCAGCAGCCTTTAAATCCATACTTTCTAAATTTATTCTATTTAAAATACATAGACAATAAATAAAAATTAATATATTGTACTCATTTTCGCAATAAAATGATCAAAATACATGCAGGCATATATTATATACAACATATTCAAGAAAAAAATAGCAGTCTTTAAAGCCGTGCTTATGTTTCCGATCATTTATTACAATATATGGATTTTATGATTGCGTTTTATACGTCAAATTTTTCAATACGATTGAGTGTGCGTATTTGTGAAAAATAAAAGTGTTAAAATTTTAATATTCTTTAAGTTTATAAATTATTGGCACTGCTCATGACTGAATTAAAAAGCGCAGACATTGAATAATTGAATGTAATTTATATAAAAAAGAAAATAAAAGGAATTAATGTTTATCTGCTTAATGAAAAAAAAGGGAAGATAAGGAAAAGCGAAGGAATATTTGCTTGGTCGTAAATTGGGTACTAAGACGCGGATAATAAAAGCGTACACATCCAGCCAAAAATAGAAAATAAATACAAGGACAGAAGGGATGATATAACTTTTTGTTCTTCACTTTGACAAAGTCTTGGAGAAACTGATTCCTATGTGAAAGTATTTTAACACAAACATGTACATAGAGACTGTTCTAATATTAACAGTTAGCAATTTACAACAACTGCACCAGCAACTTGTAAAGAATGTGTTTAGTTATTTATTTATTTATTTGTTATAATCTCTCTTCTTGTGTGCCTCTTCTTCGCACACCATGCCATTCCCTTCCATCGCAACCGACAATCCAATTCCAACAAAGAGGGGAATGAAAAAATTTGAAAAAAGTAGAAATATATGTTGTAGATAGGAAAATAACGTTTTATATAGCGAAAGCTCGCATGAGTCGGCCATGAGTATGGGTATTAGTATGTGTTACCTTGAAGTGAATGTCAGCTCATGAAAAATGACAATAATTTCGATCAAGCATCAAATTGTCTGCTAAATTGCCAACAAAATGTGAAGCAATTTTACGCTGCTTAAGCTTTTCTTAACTTACCCTTATGGTAGAACAAAACCTAATATATTTATGTTGTTTTTTTAGCGTTTCCTTAAAATCAATTTCAGTAAACCTTAAGTACAGATATGCACAGATAGACAAACATACACATTAACAAACGTTACAAATATGTATGCATATGTTTATATACCGTTATATTTGTTTATATATGAAAAATATTGCACAGCAACACTCTGCTTTGTGTTCTCCTTGTGTGTGGTGTGCCTTTGCGAAGGTAATGTTGATAAACTTTATCATTGAATAAAACTTTACTTCGACCGATGTTATTACGTTGAGATCATCTAAGTAATCACATTCTCGATATAATTTATTTTAAAGATTTTTTGTTATACATAAAAATTTTTTTTTGGTTTTTTTTTATCTTTTCAGCATTTTACTTAGCGACTGGTTAATATTATGGTAATAACGCCTCTGCTCTTCAGTGTCATCAATTTTAACAGTCACTTACTTTGTGTGCTAATAGGTATTTGAAATCTTTACTAGAACTTTGGTATACTGTTGCCGCCTGCTGTTTTCGTGCGAATAATGTGCTGCGATTACAATACTGAGACGTCAATTACATAAGTAGAAAATGTACTTATGTATCACTTGGCATCTATTCAAATATCAATAAAGTAAAAATTTTACAGGCAAAAGAGATAGAATGAGAGACACATAGAATGCTCGTGTTTTACATAACTTTAGGAAAATGAAGAAAAATATGTAAAAGTTGTGTGAGAATCCATGATGGTGTTTAATAACTTTGTACTGCACGACTCAGCAAACAATTAACCTGAACGTTCTTATGAGCTATTTCATACTGCCTGCTCCAATCAGTTCCATGTTTACACTTTTTTTTGCGAAAAGTGTACGGTCTCATGTTTTAAAAAGGGTACACACAGTTTTCTTACAATGGGAAAACTTTTGCTATATTAAATATTTGATATTTCGAACGGCAACGTTTTATTATTTTCCCTTTTTTTTTCTTGATACAAGCATTATAGGAACTGATAGCGGGACTTCTGATATTTCTGAGCTGAAAGTCAAGTGATTTTTTCCAGGCATCTTAGGAGATTAATATTATATCTTTAAGGGGCAGAGCAGAAAAAGCAAAACAACCTCTAATCGGACAGGGCAAGATCTGGGCAATACGATGGGTGAAGGTCAGCAGTCAAGCCTTCTTCATTTTAGTCGAGTTATTAAAAATTGTGTGTGACATACTTGTTGATGATTTCTTAGTTAGTTGTTTACATCCATCATATTCTCGCAAATTATTGTTGTATATGATATCATATATTAATCGTTTCATTTTTTCTTATTCATTCATTAAGTAACTATAAAGCCATAGGCTTATTACCTAGTTACTTAGATATATTTCATATGCAAAGAGAAACTATAACATAAGTGAGTGTACAAATAAGCTGGATAGCTGCGAATGTAATTGTCTTACTCCATGAACTCTGTAATCACCAAACAATTTCAAACTCAGTGTTAAGGCATTCCAATATCTAGCAATACGTCCAATTAAAGATAGTCCCGCCGATGAGTTAGACAAACGTGATACTAATATGAAAGGTTTTATATTTGATTTAGAGAACTGCAGTCGTTCAACTAAAAGGCTTGCAAATCGAGTTTGAATGATATTAATAATTTAAATTTTAAATAATGGGCTTTAATAAAATGGTTTTAATTCGACTTGCTTTAGCAGCAATTCACGAATGGAAATTCAAGTCTATAAAATTTTCATTGGTATCCGAATATCGAGCTTCTTTCTGTATGACCACTCAGGTGAATTCAAAACCATTTTTTGATTAATTTTCAATTCCGCAACGATGTCTGAATTTGAAATTTCATCGATTTTTTCAACGATCGGCCGATTAGAGCACAACATTGTGACGCCATGTTCGAAGTTGCAATTTCCAGATCAAAAAAGAGGAAATCATTTCCGTGCTGCTAGTTTTTACATAGCATCTTCACTATAAACGCCGCAGTGACATCACTTTCGAAATTAAATTTCTTTTGACTGAATAAACAAATGTTACTACTCTTCCTATTTTACGTTTCTATGCGTTATACGCAATGGTGTAGGACATGTAAGGGTCGGTTTTGTTTGACTCTAATGTTTTTGCTGGTTTACTGGGCTGGAACTACCTAGATGAATGCTTTCAACATGTTGGTTTGATCATCGAAAAAATGATCTTATGGCTTAGTTGATATCCTGGTCGAGCAGCGAACAGATCAAATCAATCAATTATTATTGTCACTTTTCATATTTCATCTCATAATAGATCACAATTCTTTCTTCATCTACCTCTTGTTCAATTCATGTAGTACGTGACTATTGACCTTCCCAATTTCCAATTTCCAATATTTCGTAGATGATTGGAAACAGCTTGCGCGTTTTTTTTTTATTGTTTTTTCATTGTCTTCCGTTAACAATGCTTGATATTTTCTATCCTCATAGCTTCCCGGCGGCTTTCCAAGTTCCCCAAGGGTCTATAATATCGAAATCCCAAATTTTAAAACGCCAAGGCAATCGTTCACATGTATTTTGTGGTGGCATAATAAGCCGCCTTTGTATAATAGAATAGACAAAATTAGTATTTAGTGCGTATACATATTGCCGATGTCGATAATGATGACACTATGCCCGCAATGGAATGGTAATTGCCGTTGATTATATTTTGTTAACCGGTGAGGTAGTAAAATACCTTTATTTAAAAGATAACATATTAATTTAGTTATTCAATTTAAAACATAAGTTGCAGATACAAAATGTTAATCCCTTAATCTTAACCACTTTATGAAGAGGATTGCCAATGAAAGCTAAAACAAAATCCTTATCAATCCAAGAGAGAGAAATGAAGTTGAAAAAGTTTATAAAATCCAATCGATCAAATTCATATAAACATGTTTATACCAAAAGCATATGTGAAATAAGCTTATTATTTAATATATATTTAAAACGTATTAAAACTTATTAAAGTTAATTTTTTTTCTTTGTAAGATACGTGAGACTCGCTCTAAACTCATTTCATTTACATTTCGGTCTTTTTATTTTTGCGCACTGTTTACTAAATTGTGAGAAAAGAGAGCATTATTATTACCATTGCAAGTTACAACTGGCGTAGGATTTATTTGATAGTGGCATCCATTGACACATCTATATAAGCGTATCTATATAAACGGATACGGAGGTGCGCCGTCTCGCACGTGCATACGTGTATCTCTGCAGATGGACATGTAAACGTGTAAAACAATCTCCATTATTTTATAAAAATGAACATGGTGTAAATAAATTGTTCACTAAATGTTGTCCCTTGCTGACCAAAAACTTTGTTTGGTATAAGCGAATGGTCGGGTAAACGAATAACCGAATGGGCTAATTGTGAAAAGTATATCTATATGCTTATGTGCATGACGTTACTTGTTTTTACTTTTATCATAATAGCCTTAACACGAGAAAGTTGGCTGCGTGTTTGGCATCATCGTTTTACTGTGAAATTTTGCCTGCAAATGGGACGACGAGCGAGCGTTGCTAAGCATAGGCATTTTCGAAGTATAATTAGGTTGAAATTATGAAAAAAATATATTATTATTTGATTACTTTGAACACAGTATATCATTAATTTGCAACTAATTTGGAATTAATTAGTGCAAGAACAATTTTGCGAACTGCACTTTTCCAAGATTATATTTTATGTCTCTCTATACATTTCTCTATAAAACAGATTAAAGATTTTGCTCTATGCTATTATCAACATTGTATTGTTATTGCTAATGTAACCGGCGTAATCCCCGAGAGGGGACCAATTGGTTTATAGCATTTCTAAGATTAAACATGTGACACATACTGATGTCCTTTAGCTTATTACTGTATGTGCAATACGTATGCGTTACTAGGCAGCTTAACGACCGGCGACGTATAGTAGCAAGAGCTAGCTATACATACAAAACTGGGTCATTTGGATTGCATTTATTTGTAACAACGGATACAGCAGCAACCTCTATTATAGTCTATGTAATTTTGCTGAAACAATATTTCGTCTACTGGTGACATACAATGTCACTTGTAAGCGTCACAGCCTAAAATTTTTGGTGTGCTACTGCAAACATATATATTTTACGTATGTACATATACTACTATGTACATAGTATATACATATTGTATGTTGAACACACATTTCGACTAACAGTCACATGTTGGAATTTTATAGCTCTGAGGGCTGACACTTAACATAAATTACATTTTCATGTCGCTCAACGACATGAGCGTTCTATACAATAACAACAACAGTAATAGCAGAAACAACAACTTTGGCCTTATGAGGAAGAGAGACCTGGCCTTATGCCTTCGAAGCTGTTGTACATATGTATGTGCTTACATAAATTTATATGAAGTGTTAGTGTGTATTTTGCAATAGCGGAGGTCATTTCAATGGTGCTTTGCGGCAACATATAAAGTGTTTATAACTACTGCGAAAACAATTTTCAATAAAAATTTTAAATCCGTCATTTCTTTGCTTTTTGCCTTCTTTTTTTCCATAACAATAAAGAACATTGGAAAATGAAATGGTTTTATTAAAAAAATTTGAGAAAAAAAAGTGCACACGCACTCGCATTCTATGGTGTTTATTCACTCATATAATAGATATTTTTATTTTGATATAAAACTATTATCTTAAAATGTAATGTACGTGTGAGTGTGTAGGACTGACAGACTGACTGTTCTGTCTTTCTCTCTATCTCTTTATCTTTCTCTTTCTTCCTTTCACCCTTCTTACAACATGATATATTACATTTGAGCATTCTAGCAATATTCAACAAGAAATTATTTTCGCTCATGTTTTATAGCTTTTTTGTTTTATCTTTTTTTTTCACACCATATTGTATAAATCTCCCTCCCGCACACACACTCATCCATGCATAATAACCTTATATCGTCTTCCTAACATTCACTCATATGAATATATTTAGGTCCACTGCTCTGTTATTGTTATTTAGCCAAAATGCGGCGAAAAAGCGAAGAAAAAATATATTTGTTCATATATGAGCGTAGATATGTGTAAGTATGTATATATTTGTTTGATAATATATAAAGTCAGTAGCAATTTTTCATTGGTAAAATTCAGACAGAAGAATGAACACAAAAACACATTTAATATTCCGTTGAGCGCCCTTAAGAGCACTTATGTGCGAAATCTTAAAAAAGCGAAACACCATTTTTATTTAGCACTTACACATGCTCAAGCCCTCATCCGATTAAATACAAAAACACATACATGCACATATGCTACATATGCGTACATATATACACGTATGCATTTATATAAATGCATATGCAACATTCATAGGTTTATTCGTTCATTCACAAGCTGACAATCACAAACACTGAGAAAATAACAACATAGCCATATAAAGTCAAACAAAACGCACGCATTTCTACGTACATGTGCTTATGAGAATGTTTACCATTGCATGTGTACGTATGCAGGAACAAGGCTTGATATAAGCCACAGTTGCTTTGCATGAATAGCTCAATGTTATTTGTTTGTACATTACAGACCAATTCCTGCTTACATACATACGCACATACATACATACACACATATAGATATTTATATATATACATATATATATATATATATATATATATATATATA
>KK502980.1:0-12552 GCA_000688735.1 Glossina austeni | reverse complement strand
TATATATATATATATATATATATATACATATGCACCCAAAGTATTTGCATCTATATGAACGCATAAGACAAGTGGACGAGCTTTAGTAATAGGCAAATATGTGAAAATTGTTGAGTTTATTTACATAAAAATTTTCCGTTTTTATAATTTTTATAAAAAGAAGACACATGAAAATATTTTAAATAAAATTATTCCCTACTTTTAAAAAACATTCTTCTTTTTCTTTTTAATATTAAGGGCAACAAACCTTTTTTTCGTTTGTACGCATTTCTTTGGCAATTGTTAATTCGTTCGGAGCTTATTATTAAAGGTTAAGCGTTCGAATGACTGATTATTGAATTTCGATATAGTTTGAGATGCGCGAAAAATAAATTTTCACTGCACTTTCCCTCAGCAAATCTCTCAGCGTATTGCGGCACTGATTAAATTTAATAGGCCAACATTAGCCAATAGTTCTTTTCATAGCTTGATAGACAACGATGATGACAACATCGATGTGGAAAAACGTAAAAACTCATCGAGCAAAACAGTTCACTAATTAAAAAAAAATTCACTTTACGCCTGCAAGGAAATTCTAAGCTCAATGAATCTAAACCTAACAAAGACCGCTCGACAAAACTTTTTAAATGGTTACAGCACAGAAAGAAAAAAGGTCACTTCTTACGATGTAGTTATGAATTTCATAAATGTCAACCCTTACATCACCCCCTATATCCCTTGGCGAGTTCATAGGCAACGTTTGTATATAACCTATAATAGCTTTAAATATGAGAATTATTCACTAAATTGGAAGCCAAATACTTTCTTGTCTTAGAACGTAATGTGCAGATTTATTTTTCAAATTTCTACCAAAATTGATATTTGTGTTCAGCATTGTTTAGCAGTGCCCTCAATGCAGCGTGCAGAAATTATTTAAATTTACTACAAACATAATAAATCTGTACGGACTACGGTTTCCTGCAAGAGGGATGAAACTCATATTTGGCTGAATCATTTCGTAACTGAAGGCAATTGCCACTTTAGAGTAAAGGAAACGTATTCGCTGCCCCCCAGAGACATGATTATTGTTTTGTATAGCATGATTTATATTATTTTGACTTAGACGATATATGGTTTCTACAAGACGATCCAATATGCCATGCAACTCATAACATATTAAGTTTATTGAGAGAAAAATTCAATGATCGTGTAACAAATGCCAATGTGTACTAACTATCAAGATCATGAGTTATAACCCCATTGAACTTTTTGGTTTTGTTAAAGGGCATTTGTTTACTCCAATAAGCTACAAACCGTCAATGAGCTTATTTTCCAAACTTACCAGTTCGTGTTATTAGTGAAATAAGAGCTGATTACGTAGGAGTGCGGCTAAAAATGGGTTAGCCAAACGGGAATGTTTACAACAACCCAGAAACGGGCACTTGCAAGAAATCATTTTCAGACATCAATGTCTGAGTTCGGACCATTATGTTCAAAATTTCGAATAATTCAATTTACTAGCTCATAGCAAGGCTGAAAAAGGATTGTATCTGTCTTCAAGGTCGATTCTGCTGTACAACTATCAGATATGAAATGTGTTTAAGTGTTTTTTTCGCCTTATTCCATAGACCATAAAATGAATGATTTAAAAATCAGGAAAATTGATGCAAAATGCCGCATTTTTAATAATAATTGGACTTTGTGCTGGCCACAGCCGTGATATAAAAATTAAAATTGTCCCGTTAATAAAAGAGGTTGCCCAACCCTGAACTAGAAGATATCTCAAATTTAACACAAGAAATAATTTTGATAGAAAACACAAGTTTTTAATTAAAAATTGTAAAATTTTATTGATATGAGAGAATATACAGTACACAGATTCATATGGAAAAGCATAACGAGTGAATGATTTCGAAGCCTTTGCTGGCAATTTCTTAAATGAGTTGGAATTTGTTGAACACAACGCCTTAATTCCTCCTTTATGATGTGCGTGAACAATGGGCTTCAACTTTTAAGTTAATTAAACTTTGTAAACGTGTCCAGAACATGCAAATCCTTCGTCATATACTCTGCAGAGAGCTATTCGAACTGTCCAATTCTTTACTATGAAAAGATGATATTTTCTTTTTCTCTTAAACACTTCTCTTACATGGAAGACAATAAACTGCTCGGTTTTGATGGTACACCGAACTAGTAGTGGGCCGGGTCACAATTGGGTGTGTGCTGTGTTAATTACCAAAAGAAGGCTTTCTTGTCTGACTGCTAAGTAAGTGCCTCGATGGTTGTTGTGATTATTCCGAAATTTCGTGCGGATACCTAAGCGCTGAGTTATCAGTATGAGGAGTAGTAGAATAGCCCACCTCGATAAAGATTGTTCCGGTTATCGCTTGCCTAATCAAACTCTAAAGCCATAAGTCCTTTACTGCAGGTACTTACTTTACTTATGTTAAACTGAACAGGAAATTGTCCTATTCTTGATCGTGATATCTAGTCGATGGCTCTAAGAAACGCTCTCTCCAACTGTTAAGCTCTTTGTGTTAAAGAGCAGCTAGGGTGCTAGAGTCCATGTGCTCCCAGCAATCCTCTCTCCAACTGTTCATTTATATGTGTTGAAGAGCAGTTAGAATATTTAAGATCACTAATAGAGTCTCCCTTAATATTTTAATTAATCTCTACACACTTCACCATACAAATATCATAAAATTCACACTTTGCGGTGATCCTTGTTCCAAGCTGTGCGCAAACCTACATGAGAGAATATAAGAAAATAGTGCGAGACAATTCTACAACAATATCTTTCTTTGTAACCTACTAAAGAGCTATGTGAAGCAATCTTGCTTGAAATATTAATCTGCGATCGATACTTGACTCTTCTTTTTCTGTTGCTTGAAAGGATAGCTTAGCAAATAAATCAGCGAATAAATATTTTCGGATTACGACAATATTTTCGGATTACTGGTTAAACTTGCACTTTTGGGTATTCGTTAATCGAAGTAATAAAGTATTGACATTAGATATTCTATATTTAATGATTTTATCAGAAAACTACAACACGGAAACCAAAGCAAAATTTTCACAAAAACAAAATTTTTTTACCCTTCTTCTGGCTTGTATTTTTAAGTAATGCTCAAGTTCAAATGTGAAGGTTTACTCACAAATTTTTACGGGTGTATTTGCACATTATATCGTTTTTTCTTATTATTCTTCCTCCTTTTTTTCATTTATTTATTTATTTATTTTTTTTTAATATTATTCGCACATTTCTATGGATTTATGATACCGAAAATTACTTTTAACTGTGAGTTCGGTCTGTTTCGGTTTTCCTTATGCTCTGTTTCTGAACCTCAGCCTTGCTGGGAGCATTTCTTATATTTTTAGTCAATTTGACTATTTGCCGCAATTGCAAGATGGCAATGGCAGTAAGGATATATGTACATCAAGTACAACTAGAGCACGCGTACAGACAAACATATGCATATGCTTAAATGCATATAAAGATGTATGCGTGCATGCATTGTTGTGATTCATGGCAGGACTTTAATGAATAAATGTGTTGCGGTATGTGTAACTTATGTGAACGATGTGTTCCATTCTGTACAATTTGCTCTTAGGGACCTGTAACACTACACTGACCCACTACCACTGAATTGTATAGTAGTGTTCGTATGCGCACGATATGTGGCATACAAGGCAATCATGTTGATAAGGTTTTTGACTTTCCAAAGGAACCGAAGGGGGAAGAGGTCTATTAAATTAATGCAGCATTTTTTTTTTTTTGGTTGCGTTTTGTTTAATCGCAGAAAACGAACACGCACACAGTCATGTGAAAACAATCATCATCTTGTTTTTCGGTATAAAAATATATACATATATATAAAGGAAAAGTAAAAAAAATGAAAAAAGACTCAAAGCTGCTGTATGCAGTACGCACGGATAACAACAATTTAAAAATTGTGAAAAATATATTAAAATTATGTTGTGCTGCCAAGGACCGTTCGAAACAGGTTGTAAGAGCAAAAGAGAGATATAATAAAAAATATGGGACAGACGCGCTTTATGTAAAAACTTTTGCATTTTCATTTTGTTTAGAATCCTCTGTAAACTTAACGTTTTGAAAGTTGGCACGTTTTACAAGCTTTTTTCTTTGTTTTTTTTTTCGTTTCAAAATTATGTTGTTTTTACATGCCACTGACCACAAAAACACATACATACAGCCGCATAACCTACACCTTTGTTTTTATTTGCAAATATAACAAAGTGCTCTCATATATTTCTAAGCATGACATTGTAGTGTGATATTGTTAATGCATATATGCATATGTGTATATTTGTACATCTATAATATATGTTCAAGAACGATTTTCATCTATGTAGCCAAAAAGCCAGTACGAAACCGACGGATTACAGCAAGAGCAGTGAATTCCAACAAAACCAACGGATGTATTGCTATACAGGTTTTTATAAATGTATATCACTATAAAAAAATGGTTTAAAATTTATATTCAAATGAATTCAATTTCGCAAATGATTTTAAATGATTTTTTCTTTATTTATGATTTTATTTTGAAGTTTTTGAATTAAATTTCACTAATGTTTTTATTTTTGATTCCTGGCTTTATTTTTCATTATTATACCCACCACCGATGAGCGGTATATTCATTTTGTCAAAAAGTTTGCAACGCCCAGAAGGAAGCATTAGAATGTCCACAAAGTATATATATAATCTTGACTAGCATCAAATTCTAAATCGATTTAAGCATATCCGTCTCTCCGTCTGTGTAAGGTCTGTTTTAAACATTCTCCTGATCGCAAAGATAAAGCTATAGACTTGAAATTCGGCAAAAACATTGGAAGTCCTTGCAAGCAGGTTGGTAATGAAAATCGATCAAATCGGTCGAAGTACACGCCCACAGCATCACGTAGGCTGAGATCAAAAGGAACGAAAAATTGGTTTCTTTCTCATTACTCATCAACTACAGCAAATAAATGTACAAAAATTCGGATGGATATTCTATGGACGATGTTGTAGCATGTGTGCACAAAAATGGAAAACATTGACAACGCCTACCCGATATTATAGAATATCAAAATATGATTTTTTTCTCCATATCTTTATCAGAAACAAGCAGAAACAAGCTTCAAAGTCCCCATAAACTATATAAATTCTTGCCGTGTTCCAAATTTGGAATGCGCCTAAACATGTCCGCCTGTTCGTCTGCCCATCTGTCTGTTTGCGTAACTTAGTAGTATTTGTGGTAAACATTGTCCAGTTAGCGAAAATGAAGGCATCGCCTACAAATCTGCAATAGAATTTGGAATTGACCTAAACTTTTTAAAGGACACGTCTACAACGCCCACATGCCTCTATGACAAAAACTTTAATTTTGAAAATAAAGGAAATCACTTGCGCCTATTCCTTATTATAGAACATGAGAATTTTGTTCTTATTTCTTTCGTTTTTTTTGAGATAACGGTAAGGGGCATACAAGATTCGGTCCCGACCGAATTTAACTTCCTTACTTGCTTTTAATTTCTTTTTTCTTATTCATCTTCTATGCAAACATATACTCCCACATAAATAAATATTATTAATGCATCTAGAATTATTGTGCTGGTATCAAATAACCTGTCGGTCAACATAAGATATCAACTGCTGGTAAAGATATGGTGAGTAAAAGGAGGCAAGTATGCTTATGCTGAAGCATACGAAATTTTTTAGATTTATTTAAAAATACGTTGAGTTTTTTCAATTTGATGCTGCCTTTCTTCTTTCTACTTTACTACTCTCGCAATGCGATCGCTTGAAATTAGCAAATTGGTAAACTAATTACATGACATGCTTACATTTTAATTTTTATTTAATGATCATGATCGCTCTCTTTGAGCGTGCATATATTCTAATTTGTTGCTTATTTATCGAATGAAAAAGTTAATAAACTTATCCTCAATTGTTATACACATAAAATAAAAAAATTATATCTCAAAAGATGTACCTTACCCTTTTCTACGACTATTCTTGTGTTATCAATGATATTGAATTAAAAACGAACAATTGAACTTTACCACTTTACCCACTGGACATTCTTTAAATTTGTATATGTTAGTTACTTTTGTTGTTGTATTACTGTCAAATACATTCAAAGACTCTTGTGCATGCACATACACATCTATAAATGTGTATGTTCTCTTATATACACACTGGGGATTGAGCATAGTGAAGCAGAGTAGAGCAAAGCAAAGCAAAGCTAAGCTAAGCTAAAAATTAAAATCAATTCTCAATTCACAAAGAAATTGCTGACATATGTCATGAAAATCCTAGCAATAGCATTAATATATATATATATATAATTATATATAGATATAAATATATATATATATATATATACCTATTTCTTATTATCGATAGACAGATGTATACATGAATGTAAATGCACATATAACTATATTCGATTTTTTATACTTATATATGTGTGCATCATATACTATCTAAGTATGTATACATGCACATATATACACAATAGTGAATTTCATACTTGTAGATATTTTAATTTTTCTGCTTTAATTCTGTCCTTTTTTCTGTGCATTCGCACGATAGAATTATGTGTGTGGATGTGCTTACTGATACCATTCAATTTTCATATTTTATTGTTGAACTTTTTCTTCTGTTCACTGAAATCTTTGTTAGTCTTGACAATGGTTTTAAATTAATTTTTATACATAATGGACAGATTTTTTTGAAACGTTTTTCCAAGATTTTAAATTGAACTTTTTTTTTCTTATTTTACCAAAAGCTTCGCTTTAATTAAATTTACATTTCATAGTTAAAGCACTGTGATTGTCTGTCACTCTATTAATACTTCTATAATACTTTTAAAAAAAAAAAAGAACAAATAACGCAACAGTTATAAAAATAATGAAATATTAAAAATAAATCTTGTTTATAAAAAACCTAAGTAAAAAAATAATAAAAAATGCAAGGAACGAAGTTAAAAGATATCTAAAATCAGGTTGTTTTACCTGCTTACATAATGTAGTTAACTTTTAATTTACCAGCTCAAGCCGATTGATATTTCAGGGGACAAGGCACTGTAAACTTTTTAGAATTTTTTTTGTTTTTCAATTGACTTAATGATTGTTTTGAATATCGTCAACCATCACCAGCCCTAAACACACCGAAAAAACGGTAAAAAAAAATACTGCAGAGGGAAATTTATTTATTTATTTAACAAATTCCGCTATAGATTATATCATTAACCAAATATAAAGTAAAATAAAGAAAACGTAATTAAAAATGACTTATAATAGTCAATAGCAACAATAATTTAGGATAAATGTATATACGGTGATGTGTAACAAAGTGCATTTTTATAAGTAATTATAGTAACTTAAAGAAATGTTACGGCAATCTATAATCTGAACAAGCACTATGCGGTACCCCTCCAAATGCCATAGAAATTGAATTTATAACATATTTAAATACATCTTGTTCAGTTCGCAGAGCGTTACGACCAAGTTTATCTCAGTTTGAACAAACTACGAAAAATTAGGCAGTGATTTGCGTAATATAACGGTCTTAATCATAATAGCGGCCAAATGGTAATACTCGTTAGTTATTTTAAAGACTGCCCGAAATGGATTGAACAACACGTAGTTGGTTCGGCATGGTGGTGTGTGGCTTTCAAAGGAGCAAAACATGTTAAGACTCTACTAGAGATACTAATATCTATATGTTCTAAAAAAAGTGAATGTCACCCTCTATTAGTTCAACTTGCAGCCCAATCTTTTTCTTGCAGATTTCTAACTTCTCTGATGCGTCTAGATAGTCTTAAGTTCATTTAGATTCATTTCGGAACAAAAATTTGTGTGGATATTAGGCTAACACTTGTGCCAATAATTAGAAGTATGTGACAAAGATCTACATATTAACTATGAGTTTAGCAATAAAATTATTCAATTTCTTGCCTTATTGTCTATATAAAACTCATGAGTCTTTCTTCGATAGGTGCACTAAAGGACGCAATACTGCGCATATAATCGTTGAGGAAAGAATACCGGAAATAGTATTGGAACGGAGAACGATATTGTTACGGTAAATAACTAAAATAAGTGAATGACGGTACTAGGCGAAATGGTGTAATATATCTAAGGGTCGACCTTGTCCAATTATAATATTCTTACTTGTTTTGATCAAAAATTACATTTTTGTTATTCAAATAAGGTATTTAAATAATTGTTTTTTTTTTTAAATTCAAATACGGATCAGTTACATTACGTGGCGTAGAGCCGTTTAAGTTTACTATGCCTTACAAGAATGGCTCCGGCGTGGTTATTTCCTAATATTTTTCGAAAAAAATTTCTTTTTTTTTCCTAATACTTAAGGGTATGCTTAATAATTTTGTTCAATATTTATTTTTAAATATACATAAATATATGTTAGATTTTTAAATATAAGCGCATTGTTGCGTTAGGATTTGTATCGACTCTTACAACTCAGAATTCAAATATACTTCTTGCTATTAAGAAATAGGTTTCTGTTTTGTGCAAGTGAAATATAGCCTGCGACTAGAACAGTATATGGCATTGGACAACACTGGGACTTATGCTTGTCAAAGTACTACATTTTTCGTATTATATTACTATATCCCATAAGATCTCGTTTAAAAGTTAACAGCACGTGTTTTTGTAATCTTTTATGAATTTTTAATAAGACAAATCATATGTTCAGCGCGATCGCTTACCATATCCGGTTGTAAATTAATTGATTGACAATGAAAAGGGTATTACTTTCTAACGTAAAATTGTAAATACAGATAATTACTTTTGAATTTATGAGTTGGTATTTATAATATAGTAAATATTATGTGTAATATAATAAAAGGGAGGAGCCTTTTCTTCCACTTTCTCTTTATGACGTACTGGCAATGAAATTTGTGTAGATATGAAATTATTTTATAGCGTTTTCTAGGCGCTACCTCCCTATTCAATATAGTTTCAATCCCTTCAGCTAGTCATTAAACACGTGCGTAAGTTTTACTTGTTGAGTGATTTAGTAATACATCGATTACGCTTCGTATGGATTTAAAATAAATGCATCACTTCGTATATTTTAGTACATATACACTGTCTAAGTGAGTGCATTAACAAACATGCACGCATGCATACATGCATATTTATGGACTTGTGTAATGAGTTTTTATTCCAAAGCAATGACGATATACAATTTTGACATATCAAATTAACTTAGTGACAGAACGTCGTACAATTATAAGGAAATCACTCAACTGTCATTCATCGGCTATAAGATGTATTCATGTGGTACAAATACATCTATTAATATACATATATTTTATATGTATTTGTGTTTAATTACAAACATTCGTGCAGATGTTGATTATATATACGGATAAGCCTTTTTATAGCTGTGTACAACTCATGCGAGTCAAATAACACTCTTTGTGTTAATGTTTTAAACTTTTTATATGTGTCTGTCTACGTTCTGTTAGTACTTCAGCTTCACTGGTTTTCAGTATCAACATTCCCGGTGTCTCTTTATATGGCATTCTGAGTTTTGGATATAATTTCTTTTATGTTCTTCATTGCAAGCATGTTATGTCAAGTATTTAAAGTCTAAAGTTCACTGGAAATAGACAAATTTTAGTCATGTTCTAAGCCAAGTTTATTCTGTACAGTTCTTGTCGTTACTGTTGTCATACACATGCATACCATTGTCGTATGTTCATACTATAACACTTGAGCTTTCAGTAAGTAAACTATAAACTTTACCCAAATTTTTTTTCTACGTTTCTGCTTTTTTTTCTCTCTTCTCTGTTCCTTTGCTTTTTTTTTTTTTGGAATTCAAATTACACTCTCGTCTTCTTCTTAGTGCACTTTGTGCATGTTCTACATGCACTCACGCTTCCGTTGTTGCCCTTACTTTGGCCTGTCGTCCTACACAACACCATATATATATGCATGACGTGCACAGTAGGAGTTGCCAATAGTGGGATATATTTTCATACCTTTCATTACAAGTACACCCATACATACATACAAATTTACTATGTTTCTCATGCATTAACCTGTACGTTCAGTGAAGTGCCAACATCAAACCAAATTCAGCTACTGTGTTATAAAGACAAACAAAGCATACATATAAGTACATACATACATACATGCATACATACATACATACATACATACATGCATACATACATACATACATACATGCATACATACATACATACATACATACATACATGCATACATACATACATACATGCATGCATACATACATACATACATACATACGTACATATACACGTACCTAAAAAGCCAAACATTTTAAAAGTGTAGTCTATGGATCACATGTATATATCCAGACCTAAATGAACAACATAAAAGTGCTTTCTTTTGAAACAAAAATCTTCGCAAGCAAAACTTGTTTTCTTCTGTTTGCCCCACATTCTTCATATAGCCTCACCTACATGAGCATATGTACTTTAAATTCAGCTCCATTCTTGTGTGATATTAATTTTCGAATGAAAAAAAAAAAAAAAAACATAAACGACTGAAGAGAGAGAAAATTCGCATTTGATAGATGGCTTTCTTTTGTTTGTCTAAACTTTAAATAACATTCTTTTACATCCTTGGCATCCTTTTCCCTAAACACAGACGGTAGAGAACTTTTAATTTTTTCCTGAACCAAAGCAAAAAAATAAAAATACGGAAAAAAAACATTACATACTGTATGTGCATATACAATATATTGTGGTCATTCCCTATATATCCATATATACGGATGTGTGCGTATATGTGGATAGCATGTTGTTTGCGGAGTTACATCAGATGGTTTGTCTACCAATTTACTTAATGCATGTTATGGTTTTCACATGCGTAATTGCTATTAGAATAATTTTACATTCCTTCTTATTCTATTCTCCTATATGGGCTCTTTTATTGAAATTAAGAAAAGTGACTAGCACATATAAATTCTTACAGTCAAGCTAAGAATTAAACGGATACTGAATTGCATAAACAAAAGAAAGTTGGTTTCACATTATCTTATAGGGCCGTATTGAGGCTAAAACCACTATTCAGACTTCTACAGGTTCTAAGCAAGAAATTGTTTGTATAAAACATTGTTTGTATAAAACCTTTCCATTTAATGATATCATTTAATTTTTTAACCGTTTTGACACCTCAAACTATCTAAACGGTCGAGTACAAAAGTTACTTGAATTTAGGAAACAGTGTACGATAAAAAAAAAAAAAATTGTTAGTTTGAAAAACGTAAGCGAAAAATTTATTGAAATTAAAAAGAGAAGAAAACAAACAGATATATTTTGTTGTATATCAATTACTCGCTGAAACAGTGTTTTTCTGGTATTTGTAGCGTGGTGCAGTGCAATAATCCAATATGCTATTAAAGAGAAATAAAAAACAATTTCTAAAATTCGTCACTTACAACTTGTGCACCCTTGCAATACAAATAAACCTTTACGCTTCATATTCAATAACCTTTACAATAACTTTTTTAAAACTTAAACTTACTACAAAGTTTTAATGAATTCGGAAAATTTTAAAATCTTTCCTTTATTAAAGTAAATACAAACATTCTAGTAAGCCATGGCCTTCCATTAAATGCGCTACACCACTAGCCTGAGTATTAATAGAATGACTTTTTAAAATGCGTTGTAGGAGAAGAATCGGTTCGATCCGGATCATTTTCAATGAAATCCGTTCTTGCACTAAAACGCGTTGGTGTATCAAATTTCATAAAAATATCTCAAAATTTTCGCCCTATAGGTTGAACACAGGAAAGAAAAACGGACACACGAGCAAAAAAGCATGAAAGCTTAGATCGGTTCAAAAATATTATGTGTTTATCTGTCGTCTCCTTTGGCATTTTATACATCCACACGTACTTAATATGCCTTTGGGCCTTCGTGGTATATGGCATAAAAACAACGCAAGTAGGAACCATCACCTAAATAGAAAGTATATGAAAAGCTTGGCATCCACGATGTGTGATATATTTAAAATTCATTAAATGTTTGGAAGCTTGAAAATATACGTCAGAGGTCTCGTGTACATATATTGACGGTTTCCGCGTCAATAGAGGAATTGACATAGGTACGATTGTCTACATGTCGAGCGATCATCTGATGAAATCGGGATTATAGCTACCGAGAAGCAACGGGCTAAGTCAATCCATTGGCTCAGAATTATCGAAAACCTACTCATTTTTCAGCTTTTCTGCGAATATGGCAAAAGAATAGTCTTAGATTACGACAATGGCAGACCATCACATCTTCAACAACTCGACTGGAACTGAGACAGTTTGCCTAGGGAAATGGTGCATCTATCATAAAGCCGTGATTTTGCCCCACTCGACTACCGCTTGCTTTACTCTCAACTCTCTTCCTTCAGGATGTAAATTTGGCTTAAAAAAAGTCCCGTGAAAATCAGTTGATTCAGCTTTTCTCAGAAGTTTTTATTATTCTCAGAAGTTTATATTATTATTGTATTATTATCGTAATAATAATAATAATAATAATAATAATAATAATAATA